>MU755473.1:27189-42845 GCA_026770625.1 Nicotiana glauca
TGGGGATGAGATGGATGGGGTGGGTGGGGTTGGTGGGGATGGGGAATAGGGTGGATAGTATTGAAAAAGAGTTTTGGAAAATGTTTTCTGTTCTTTTGATAGGGAATTGGAGGAAAATGAGTTCACGAGGAAAATGTTTTCCAAAATATTTTAGTCAACCATACATTAGAAAACTGGGAAACATTTTCTGAAAAAAAATTTCCTTCGTACCAAACACACGCTTATACTAAGTTATTTTAAAATTATTTGTTAAAGTACATCTATTTAATGGTCCAAAAATGTTATTAACTGATAATTTCGACATGTTGGCTTTAGCATTCTAGTTTATATATTATTTGAGAAATATTAATTGGGCATTTGATGGATGGCCATTTTCAGATTCAACGAGCAATTTAAGTGGCACAAAATGAATAACGTGTTCTTCCGCTTCCATTATCAAATAAGTACGACATCTAATCATTTAAAGCATTCAATATAGGTACTGAATTGGTGGATTATCAAACAGCCCCTAATCTTTTTTGTAGAATCAATATCAGAAAAGGTGAACCAACCTTAATAGAGTTTCCAACTAGATTTGTGATTATCTGCCGGAACCGTCCTGGATCTCCGATAACAACTTCTGGGACTAGATCAGAAACATAAACAGCCAACTGTTTCCACGAAAATAACACAAAAACACAATGCATCAATAATTAGCTAGAGCAATGACAGTAACAAAACACACACACACACAGGGGATAGAGTATGTGTTATGATATTGTACCTCAATCCCTTTTTTATGAGATCTTCCTGAGAAGAGTGATGAAACATTATCAAGTACAGCACGGAGATCAAAAGGAACGGCCTCCAGCTCAAGCCTTCCCGATTCAATCTTAGCCTGATCAAGAACCTCATTAATCAACGATATCAGATCTTTCCCACTAGCATGAGCGGTTTGTGCATAATCCAGTTGCGTAGGGTCAAGGTTTGTGTCCATGAGCATTTGAAGCATGCCTGTACAAATTGAAGAATTTATTATCAATATTTGAGCATATATGTAACTAGAATATCCCTTTTCCAGCTCCCTTTCTGTTAATTAAGTGCAAAGTTGTAAAATAAAAGCATGTTAATTACCTAAAACACCATTCATCGGAGTCCTGATTTCATGAGAAACCGTTGCAAGAAACTGTAAAATGAAGGAAGTGAGTAGAAAAGAAAGGGTCTTCAGAAGATGAAAAAAAGAAATGCATCTATTTTAAGACGATAGGAAATTACTTCAGAACTATGTTATCATGAAACGAGTGAACACAATGACATGACACCTAGAAAGTAAAACATAATCTGATTCATGAGGTAGATCAAACCTGAGATTTTGCTATATCGGCAGCCTCAGCACGATGTTTGAGTTCCATCATTTCTTGATACTGACCCTCAACTTCAACGATTCGGTTGATGGCAGCATGGAAGATGTGACCAACAAGCAGAGTGATAACGAGGACGCCAACAGATGCAGCTATTGCTGTCCACGGTGGAGAAGGTTTCTGCTTGAACCTGTGATAAAAGTAGAGATAATTTTAAACTGGTAACACATTCATGGAGTTAAAGTTTACATGTAAGTGGACACTACAATTATGTGACCTGCAATGCATCTCGTGCTTCCTTGCTGGATCCCCGAAATCAAGGTTGCTAACACGCAGTAATCCCGTGTCATTCTCATCCATGCCGTACATTTGTATTGGAGCAAACTTGTTAGTTGTATCATAAACATTTACCACAATAGTTTGCTTGCTTGCAAGCTGATGCAGAAGCTTTTCGACTAATGATGGAACATCATAGGAAGCACCAATGTACCTTTTCAAAGCAAACGCAAAATGATTGAGAATTTAGGGATAAAAGACTTGAACACCACAAGGACAACATCAAGTGCTGTACTAGTAAATCCCAACTTTCTGGCATGGAACTTACCCAACAGTAGCATTGATGCGTTGCTCTGGGGTAGCATAAGGAGGGAGATGAGTATTATAGACCGCAAATGTAAGAACAACACCAAGGTGATTGGATTTCAATAGCTTAAAGGGTGATGTCAAAACCCCCTTGCCAGAAGCCCTCGCTCGCAAAATGTTCTCACGGTCTTCCTATAAACAACAATAATATACTAGCCTCAATAAATAGCAAGGTAAACATAAGCACATAAGGAATTTGCCTACAACTTGCAGATTGAGAATATAGGCTTTTACACAGAGACCAGAAAACACAAGGCAAAGGCAACATGTTCAAATGGAGATATTGATTTAGGGAAAATCTCAAACAGGACATCATAGATGCCTAAACAGTTACACCTTTGATCAATGACATACAAGTTTGTCCAAAAGCATCACTACTAGAAATTTTCGCTATGGCAATGGGCTGGACTAGGTGGGAAAATCCATTGAGGGCAAGGTGGGGCCCAGAATTTTGTTAATTGATTGTTTTTTTACTTTTGGCATGACTATTTGCTTCCTTAAACCTACCGAGGACATGACTTTGCTCCAACTTACCGAGGACATGACCCTAGATAGAAAGGTGTGAAGGTCGAGAATTAGGGTGGTGGGTTGATAGGCAGTCTAGAGTTTAGCCTTGTCTTACCCGACACCAGTAGTAGTAGTACTAGTCGGGCATTTTCCTATTCCTAGTACCTTGTTTTTATACGGTGTGTCATTATTTTCAGTAGGATTGGCACTTTTCTTGTAGTTTCGTATCCCTGGAGCTCTGTTATTACTCGTATTATTTGCTTCCATTGTCTTATTACCTTGTTGTTGCTATTGTTTCTCTATTTCTTCATTTTTACTGTTCCTGGGCCGGGAGTCGTTCGGAAACAGCCTCTCTACCTTCATAAGGTAGGGGTAAGGTCTGCGTATACACTACCCTCCCCAGACCCCACTTGTGGGATTTCACTAGGTTTATTGTTGTTGTAATAGTTGATGTTAAATAGTTTTTATTTAACAGAGTAAACTTTACTTTCCTCCAAAGGATAGATGACACGAGTAAAGGAAAAACAATATTATACAGTGGAAATATTACAAAAAGGTATAGTGAAAAACATATAATAAAAGAATTGGATTTTTTTTTGGGGGGGGGGGGGGGGGTAAGCACTAAGAAAATTAATGAAAAACATTAAAATGGCAAAAGGAGAAGAAAATCTAGCACAACAGGGCATCGAAGGACGGGGTGATTGGTAGCAGGTGAAGCTTTCACCATCCAAAACCAGCCTCACCCGTTGTCATCCGTATTTATAACCCACATACCGGAATAATCTATCTAAGTCAGTTTTACTACTAGAGTATGATATTCAATAAACTAGTAAAAGAGGAAGAAGAATTTTTAACTAAGAATGCACACCTTTCCTGACATCATATCAATCGAGACGATATGGGAAACAGTTTGTTGTGAAAATATGACAGGTGCATATTCATCTTGATCAGGAGCAGGATCCAAGTTTGCAGGGATATAATCTTGCGCTAAAGTTTGGTCTTCGGATTCCATTTTCTTGATTGTCCACCCATGCAGCTTCTCAAACTCTTCTCTCTCTGAGTGACAAACCCTTAAAGCATAGGCAACACCACTTGTAAGTGGCCTCTCAAAAGCTGTTCTCTCGGTATATTCTTCAAAAGTTTTCTGTAGAACACAAGAACATAATATCATAGTTACTTTCAAAGTCCAAAGACAAACTCATACACTCTTCCAACTTCCCACTTCACCATGCTTTAATCTTTTCTCATTTTGTCATTTTTTAGCAGTGGGAGAGGGGGTGGTACAGAAACTTTGTCTAAATGATAGTTTCTGTTGATTTATTTCATTTATAAAAACTGCAAGTTGCAGTTCCTAGTATAACTACTCATTTAGCACGAGTTCTCGGATCGGATAAACAGCATACCATATTGCTACAAAAAAGCCTAAGCCTGCTCCCGCCGAAGAGGGAAGGGGGCAAGGAAGAACACATATAGTAAGAGTCGAAGCTAAATGAAAGATATAATCGTACCCGGTCTATCGCAGAAGGTTGCTTTCCGTGGTGAAATGTGGAAACAAGAATAGCCAATGCATGAACATGGTTCATGCTTACGTTGAACTGGTCCTGCAACATTCGCGCTCGTTCGTCACACATGCTTGCCAGTGTTTCTTTCCTTCTCAATGCAATGTCTGCACTCATGTACCAATACAACCAGATGGCACTGATCACCCCAGCAGATACAAAGATAACAAGAAGCTTTTTCCTCCACTTCCCACCAGTTCGAGAGGAAATCCGAGCTTGCTGCTGCTGCAACTGCTGTAGCGGATGAAGTTGTTGAGACAGTGGTTGCTGCTGAATGAAGCTGTGCTGTTGATTTTCCCCACATTTTGTACACAACTGAAGCATCTTCCAGCTGACCACAATCCCGAGAAGGACCCACCAGCATAGTTTTGTGAAGCAGATGGCAATACTATTACAATGATCTGGGTTATGATTCCCAACTTCTCTTATTTGTGATGTTTTCTGATATAAATGAACCACATAAAAACGGGGTGAGCGATCTAGATAATCACAGGGTTTACCAATCCAGCAAGCACTTCTTGAGGTTTAATATTCTCATTATTCAGACCACATGTTGAATACGCAAATTATTTACATGCAGAGGACAATTGACACATTAGAACAAAAGCATGTTGGAACTTCTTGCCATATACACATTGGTAGTAGTTAGAGTGCACGTGTACGTACAAATGTGTACTAAAATCCAGTTAATTCCAATCAGCAAGTTGGCCTTTAAATGATACAACTACTTCCTGGCCATAAAGTCCAATGTACAGAGAAGAATATACAGAGCCCCAATTAAATAAACTATTAGTTAGTACAATGACTTCATGAACATAACCAGCTAAAATCGAGATGGAATTTTCCTCAATCGCAAGGCAAAGATTTTAAAGATCAATTTCTAATCACTCGTAAGGGCTCACCTTTTGAAATAACTGAGGGTCTGCTGAGACTAGTGAAGATAAACGATGCAAAACAAATGGCAACGACTTGTCATCTAGTGAAATGTCACTATTTCTCAGTGAATCCTCATCTGGAACTGGGCACTGGCCTTTTGCTTGAAAGTTCTCTATGGCCATCTCATATTGCTGCTCGTACTTCAGATTCTCCGAACCTAGCACCTTGAGAAGGCAAGTAATGGTAGTACTCATAGGCATTTCCTGCCCAGGACCTTTTGAGCATTTTAAGGATGAAATCTACACAGTTAAGATCACTGAGGTCAATTACTATAAACAGAGATATATAATTGTTAAGCATAAGAAAGGGAACAGTATGAAAAGATGACCTCTTTTTTCTTTTCCCTTCGACAACTATTTTCTTTTTTGATAATTCAGAAATCAAATATTAGCAAAGTCTCCAAGGTAGTACCGAAAAAGGGAGCAGTAAAAGTGACATTCAAGTAATACAACACGTCAAGCCATGCTTATCATGTTATTCCTGAACTTCAGGTTACATTTCTAAAGCTGCCATCCAAAGTAGAAAGCAATAGCTATATTTCCTATCGCAAAACTCCCTTCATTAATTTTGCCCATCTCTTTTCTACTCACTCATCTCTTCTCCCTTTCCCCCAGCCAAGCCTGAAACATTTGTTTTGTATATGATGTTAAATTTACATGAGCTAAGGTGAGTGCGCTTATGAGTTCTAAATTTACTCTACAAACTAGCTAACTTTAATGAACTAGAGGAAGTTCTCAAAGATAATACCTTCTGAAGGTGTTTAAATTTTTACTAATCAAGATGTTAAGTGAGAGATATTTATTTTGAATTTTAATTTCTACCGACAATTTTTTGTTACATGTTGGAATAAGCAAACAATAGGTGGCTTCAGAAGGCAATGCAACAGTTGCAACTAATTTTGGTAGGTCATTAGAGATATGATATTACCTAAGACCTAATTTTGGTTTTTCACCCTTTAAGGAAATCGCAATTCCAAACTGCTTTCCCATTTGCAAAAATGGGAATATAACCATAAGAGCCACACCATTACACATTAGCAATGTAGGAGAAGCAAATTCCATCTGCATATTGATTTACGGAAGTAAGCTTTCTTCAATGATTGGAATGCCTATAATTGGAGTAAATCTTTTACAAAATATCAAACACTTCCAACCAAGTTCAAACATTCACCTTGCCTATCTGATCTACAGGGTGCTAACTGAAAAATGAAAATAAGTGAAATTTCAATGAAGAAAAGTGAGAGCGTCTACTTAACTCCACGCGAACAGTAACAAACAAAAGGCAAGAAGAAGGAACAAATTGTCGGAAGGGAAATGCTGGATGCCCAGATCCAAGATTATACCGGGAGAACTTAGGAACTCTTTTCCCAATTTGAAACCAGCACCTTAATAAATATGAATTGCTTGCGGGTTTCCTTAAAATACCATAAGGTTTCACTCAGATGAAAGACTCTCAGCAGTTGAGATCAAACACAGAAAGTCTCCAACTTAACCCCATATAGCTAATTTTTTTTAAATGTAATTAAATTAGCTTTTAACTACCTTCTCACTACATCTGCACTCTTCTAAATTTTCCTTCTCCTTGCAGAAAATTTTACTAGTTGTGACAGAACAGAATATAAACATAGCAGCAGCTATTCAAAGGTCAAAAGAAAAGGACATCAAAAGCATTCAAAGTAACTACAGGATACCTGATCTTTTTCAAAGAATAAGGTAGCTAAAGCTTGAATTTGCTGCTTGGTGACATTGAAATGTTCTAGAAGAAAATAAGATTTATCTTCATTTGGTTCTGAAATCTCCTGCTTCCAACTATAAACCACACCATTTAAGCTAATAACCAACCAAACAAATCCAATTCCAAAGAAAATGAGCCACAAAAACAAAAGCTTTCTTTGCCAACTCCACCCACAATTTGGTCCTTGTTTGGCTTTCTTCAGCCTAAAACTTGAAGAGAAACTTCCATTCATTCCCAATAATTTGCAATTTATTGACATCTTTAATAAAATCCACCTACATATCTTCAGAAAATGCCTTGACAGCTTAAGAGCAAAGCCACTTAAAGCAGAAAAGCTCATTAAAAGTCAATGACGCTTTCAAGAACAACACTTTATCTTCAATAATTGACCTGAATTTCAGTCAATTCTCTACAAACACAGCTCATAATTTCAAGAAAAAAAGCTGAAATTTATTATTTTCAAGACTCTTCTGTAAACCCCACCTCTGAAATTGATTAAAAACAGATTCTTGAACATAAAAAGATTGAATTTTTCTCACTCAAGAAGCAATAAAATCCCATCAAAAGCTAAAGACAGCAAGTGGTTAAAAACCCCAGATGTTATTTTGGCAAAGCTATAATGGAATCACTGAATGGAGCAGAATAAAGAAGTTATTTTTTTCCTATATTCAGTTCCCTCTGAATTCTTTCCTATATCAAGCTCCTATTTTCACCCAACAGTAGCACAGTAGAGCAGCAAACAGAAAAAGCAAAAGAAGCTATCAAGATCAAAACTTTTTGCCAGACAATCTCATAATGGATAGAAATGAGGTAAATCCCAGTTGTGTTCACTGCAAACACAACTGGAATGAATGATCAGTTTGTTTGTGGGATAAAAAGAAAGTACCTTTATTTTCTCAAAACACACTCTCTCTCTCTCTCTCCTCTCTCTCTCTCTCTCTTGAGTTTTTGGTGTTTGAGTATATGCTGTTGAGGTTGGAGTACATCATTATCTCATCATCCAAGTGGGGAAGGTTGAGAAAAAAAAGCATACAAAAGCAAAAGAAAAAATCAAAATCATCCCATATTTATCATTTGCAATAAATTTAATCATAAAATTAAGCATTTCTTCAGATGTTACACTTTACAATATACAAATTTGTCACATCATTTCTTGTCTAATAGTATCTTTGCCTCTATAAGGATTGAAAATGACTCAACCATTTACTGTGTTTTATGATGCTTCATTTGTTCACTATCACTTTGCACTTATAATAATATAATATAATGTAACCATAACTACAGTTACTTATTTTAAAATATGGAAAGATGTTTTTTTCATAATAAACTAAAACTAAAATTGTGCCATATAAAATGAGAGAAAGGAATACTAGTTAAGATGGAGCTATAATATTAAGTACGGTCCGACTAATCCAATAAATTTTGCTTAAATCTTTTTGTGTATTTGTGTTTTTTGTAAAAGTAAATTTTTTTTTTTTAATTAGAAAATTCATTATACGAATCTAATAACTAACATATATTAAATTTGAAGATAAATTCAGAACTCATAAATTTTATACGGCAGTTACTACTAATTCTCTAATTACATACTAGTAGTAGTAGATATAGAGTGGGAGAGGGAAAAAGAAAAGAAAAGAAAAAAAGAATGGTTGTGGGAAATGCCAGTTGGTTTCACGTGGAGAAGAGGAAATGAAAAAGGGCAAAAAATTAAATTAAAAAAAAAAAAAAAAAAAAAAANAGGAAAATCGGCGATTAATCGGCGTAAAAAGGTAAGGCTGGGTGCTAAAATGCGCCACTTACTTGACATGCTTATCCTACACGTTATTCTTGCAAATGATGTTGGCATCCCATTAGTTGTGTAAAGTTGGGGTAGAGGGGCGAGGGGGTAGGGGCTATACACCTCACTTTCCCAACCCCAAATATAGTCTAAAATTAAAAAAAGGAATATTAAAGTGTTAAAATAGTAAATGAATGGTATGCTAAATAGTGTTAAATAAAGTTATAAAATTAATTATTTATATTAAAAGCCATGATTAGTTTGACCATCATTAGACGATTCCTTGTGATATTAATAAATACAAAAATATTGTGCATGGTTTGTTTAATTTGGCTTAGGTAAGATTTCTCTCATTGAATTTGAACGAGTCATCTGTAGTAGAAATTATTCGAAATTATTTATTATAATATAGTAATCTAGTTGATAAATATATTCAAATGATTATACCTTTCGATTAACGACATATTGTGAGTATAAAATTAGGTCGAAACCAACAAATTTTGAATATTATTAACACCCATTTGAAAATATAAATTAGAGAAGGATATGACGTCAGAAACTTATCTAGCTAAAATATTTCTTTGGACATATACATAGTGAAAATGACAAGGAAATTAGAACAATTAACAAAAAGAAACTTAAATACGTGATATAGTGATCAATAAATCAAAGTAAGTATAATTTTCGAGATAATAGTTTAAATTTTAGTAGAGACAAAAAGTACTAATTAATTTCTTATCTATTCAAGCCTCGTTATAGAGTTATGTGATACCCACAATGATAGGAGATAACAATTACCGACTAAAATAATCAAGGTAAATACAAATTAGATAAAATATCACAATTATAAGTAAAAGAATCAACCAAAAGAAGACGAAAAAAACTCAAAATCCTAAAGAAGCATAGTTTCGTACCACTTACCAAAATAAACAATATAAATGGAGCATTGTTTTCTTTTTCTTTTAAAAGAAATGACAAAAATAGATGGGAATTATGATGTAACATCCTAATATCATGATATAAAAATGGCAATTTGTGTAATTTTTGTCTTTTCTCATGTTCGCAAAGTCGTCATGAAATGATGATTATAAGTGGGCGTTTGGACATAAGATTGTATAATATCGGAGAAAAAAAAATTAAGTAAAAATAGTATTTGAAAGTTAGAATTGTGTTTCGACATGAATATAATTTTGAGCTGTTTTTGAATTTTTGCGAGTGATTTGAAGTAAAGAAATTGAAAAACAACCTTTTAGAGTTTTTCAAAAATTCAAAAAAAAATTAAATTTATCTTCAAATAAAAATTAAAAATTACATGGCTAAACACTGACTTCAAAAAAAGTAAAAAAAATTTGTATGGCTGGTTAGGTGAATTTTCTCAAGCAACAAGGATTATGGTTGTTCATAAAAACCCAAAAAATCGAATCAAACCGAAAATCGAACCAAACCGACCAAAAAAATCGATACATTTTAGGTTTGGCTTGGTTTTGGTTTTGAATTTTAAAAATCGATCAAAATTGGTTTGATTTTGATTTTAATCAAAAAATAACCGAAAAATCCAAACCAAACTGACTATAAAAGTAGCTATTTGAATTTATTATGACACCTATATATATGTATAATTTTATATAGCGTATCTAAAATTTTATGGCACACATTAGTCATTTATATTTTTAGTCTAGTTCTTTGCTATTATAATCAATAATTCTTTGTCTTTACGTTCTAGTTTGTTTGGTAGTTTTCTTTTGCTAAGTACAAGAATTAATTTCATGTTAAAAATAATCGATTTTTAATTGAGTACTTAAATTATTCATTACTATTTGATTCAATTATCATCAATATATCTTGGTAAATGATAGATTTCTCAAAGAGCAATTGATTTGATAGTGTTACGTTGAAAATGTGATCGTCAGAATATGCGTCTGGTAGTGTATGTTTCATATTTAAGAAAAAAACCGATAAATAACAAAAAAAAACTGAAAACCCGAAAAATCCGACAAAAAGCGAATCGATAAAAAACCAACTTTAATTGGTTTTGTTTGGTTCTAATATTTGAAAAAACGACTTACTTGGTTTGGTTTCTTTTTAGGGAAAAACCGACCCAAACCGAACCATGAACACCCCTAACAATGATGATGCGCATATGCTCATAAAAATTACGAAATTATATGTTTATTAATTCATGTGGTATTAGTGATTGGAGTCTAAATGTTTCGAGTTGAGCTAGACCAAAACAAAATACTTGGAATGCAAGTTGAGTGGCGCAACTTAGAAAGAGGACGAAGACGTGAGACTTGATTCATAAGTCATCCCTGAGATAGAGAGAGTTTCAAGTACCTTGGGTCTATTATACAAGGGAATTGGGAGTTTGACGAGGATGTTACACACCGTATTTGGGGCGAGATGGATGAAATGGAGGTCGGTTTTGGTATTTTGTGTGATAAGAATGTGCCAACAAAACTTAAAGATAAGCTCTATAGAGCAATGTTAGACCGACTATGTTGTATGGGATGGAGTGTTGGCTAGTCAAGACATCCCATGTCCAAAAGATAAAGGTGGCAGGGATGAGAATGTCGAGGTGGATGTACGGGCATACCAGGTTAGATAAAATTAGAAATGGAGTTATTCAGGACAAGGTGGGTATGGCACCTGTTCATGACAAGATGTTGGAGGCAAGACTTAGATGATTCAGGCATCTTCAAAGGAGAGACAGCGATGCTCTAGCGAGGAAGTGCGAGAGGCTGGCATGAGAGGGCCACCGGAGAAGTAGAGGTAGCCAGAAGAAGTATTGGAGGGAGGTGTAGGCAAGATATGATGTTGCTCTAGCTCACTCATGACCATAGATAGAAAGGTGCAGAAGTTGAGAATAAAGGTAAAAGGATTAGGTGTCTGAGTGTTGTTCTTGTTTGTAGCAGTAGTTTTGATACACCACTTGGTGCCTTCTATGTTTTTTTTTTTTCCGTACCCCCTAGTCTTCTATTACTACCATTGTTGTCTTGTGTTTCGATTTTCTGATTGCATTACCTTTGTCTAGTTTTGTATTTTTATTTTTGTTGTCAAATCGGTTTGTTTGTTATTGACCCTTCCTTCTCCACTTTCTGAGTTGAGAGTCTACCGAGAATAACCTTTATGCCTTTTTAAAAGCAGGAATAAGGTCTGCGTATATTGTATCCTCCCTAAACCCTAATTGTGGGACTACACTGAGTATGTTATTGTTGTTGTAATTATTAAATTTGGGAAAGCTCTTAAGATTTGTTGCGTATCTTTAAAGCTTAATAACTTGTTTAGACATTGTCACATGTTATTTCACGATGTATCATATTACATAAGTTAAACCACTTTAATAAATATGATATTTGTATTTTATTGTCGTTTCGTGATGTCATGCACAAGCAATATAAAGAATAAACTTACGACATTATAAAAAAAAAAGTAGTATTCGATAAGGTAAGGTAAATGATAAAATATGATTATCTAATAATAAGGAAGGACAAGATGAAAGGAAAAAAAAAAGATGACGATGCAATCATACCAAATTAACTATTATGTAAAATGACACTTATTAGCAATACTATACACTAAAATTTAAGTAACAATTAATATAAATATTTTATTTGAAGTAGCAATACAACACAAGAAGTAAAGTATTATCAACGTAAGCTACGGATTTGGTAAGTAGATGTCATTAGGCAACAACCCTTAAATGATTGAAAATACTCCAGCCAAGTTTAGAATAGCACTCCACTTCACATAGTAATTGGAAGCTTAATAAAACCAAAATAATTACTGAACTATTATATATTTCTTACGTAAACATGTTTGTTGTGTTAATTTTTGCCACTTGCCAAATCTAAATAGACCAACCAACTAAATGCAGCTCCCTTAATTTCATGATTAAACATTTAAAACATGAAACCATTATCTATATGTCAACATTGGTGAAACCAGAGCAATTTTTTTTTCTATAGTTCCTAGACCCATATATGGAATTACGTTGAATTTGTTATTTTTGTTGTAGTTGCCGGGGGAAGTGGACGTGGTTGTGAAGCTTGAGTCACAGATTATCCCAAATAAAGGAAGTTTCAAGTACCTCGGGTCGGTTATCCACGGGGGAGGGGAGATCGACGAGGATGTCACACATTGTATTGGTGTAGGATGGATGAAGTGGAGGTTAGCATCTGGAGTCTTGTGTGATAAGAGAGTGCCAACGATACTCAAAGGTAAGTTCTACAAAGCGGTTGTTAGACCGGCCATGATGTATGGGGCTGAGTGTTGGCCTATTAAGAACTCACATATCCAAAAGATGAAAGTAGCAGAAATGAGGATGTTGAGGTGGATGTGTGGGCACACTAGAAAGGATAAGATTAGGAATGATGACATTTGGGAGAAGGTGCACGTGTCCCATATTGATGACAAGATGCGGGAAGCGAGGCTCAGATGGTTCGGGCATGTACAGAGAAGAAGCCCAGATGCTCCAGTAAGGAGGTGTGAGCGGCTGGTCGTGGAAGGCACGAGAAGAGGTAGAGGGGGCCCTAAGAAATATTGGGGAGAGGTGATCAGGCAGGATATGGCGAGGCATCAGATTTCCGAGGATATGGCACTTGATAGGAAGTTATGGAAGTCGCGTATTACGGTTGTAGGCTAGGAGGTAGTTGAGTCTTGCGTTACTTTGTACCTTCGGAGCCTAGTTAGGTGGGGTTTTGTCTAAGATAGCTAGGGGCAATGTCATGTTTTACTATTTTCTATTTTCGATGCAGGATCCATTTACAAACCATCGTTTTTGCTTTGAATTTTTCTATCTTTTCCAATTTTCTATGTTCCTTTTTCCCTATGATTTCCGTGGCGAATCTAATACTCTCTTCTTTGGTCTTTTTATTATCTTGAGCCGAGGGTCTTTCGGAAACAGCCTCTCTATCCCTTTCGGGGTAGGAGTTAGGTCTGCATACACACTACCCTCCCCAGACCCCACTTATGGAATTTTACTGGGTTGTTGTTGTTGCTGACTTAAGACTGCAAGTACGGTCCCATTAAGTGGCGGAGCTAGAGGGATCGGAAATTCGACCTCATTCGTTAAAAAATTACACTATATATAAGTTAAAAGAAAAAATTCCCTATGACTTCTTTGCATATTTAAGTTTTTACTTATTTTTGACACCTTTAATGAAAATGGTGGCGGAGCTAGGGGATCGGAAGGGAGTTCATTTGATTTTTTTGCCGAAAAATTACACTGTATATATAATGTAAAAGAAAAAAATCTCTTTGACTTCTCCGCATATTTTAGTTTTAATTTTTTTTATACCTTTAATAAAAATTGTGGCTCCGCCACTAGTCCCACTAACCTCCTTGAGCCCATTTCTCAACATTTCATTGGAAGATATAAACTTCATTGTTACTTTAGTATAAAGTGGTAAAGTAGTGGTAATACATTTGTTTTATCCTTTTGCTAATCAATGTAGTAATCGATATGTTTTTATTAATGGGCCATGTAAAGCTATTATTCCCTTAGCCTCAAATTTAAAAGATGTTGCTATGCCTATACTTGGACCCACCATTATAGTTATTCTTTCAAGAAAGATTGAGACGTTAATTTTATTTTTATTTTTTAAAAAGGGTTTTAATTGCTTATAGTTTTATAATATATAATTTGTAGTGACTAATTTTTGCTTATGGTATCAGAAGTATATTTTTTTTTCTATTGTTTTTTTCATTTTTTTCGTAATTACTAGAGAATGATAATTTTAGCGTGTAGATTTGGTGAACATGGTGTTTAATATTAGATTTTTAGTGACATTTTCTTGAATTTATTGATTGGTTTAAAGAGTGTTAAGTGACTGATTAATTACAGACCCTACCATATTAAGGATTTTTTTTGGTGTATATACCCCAACCAATCATAAAGTCCACTTGCCGTAATAAGAAATGGTACTAAAACTTGTATTTTAATCAACATGATTATTGTTAGTATTATTATATACTACTGGATTATTCTATAAGTGAAGTTGCACACAACAAAAACTACTACGAGCTTCTTTCTTTCCTTTCTCTTTTTCAATCGTTGCATGGCTAATTTCTTATTTTGAATATTTTTACCTAACAAGTTGAATCTAAGAAATTTGACGCATAATATAATTTTAATTAATTAGATCAGTATTTTTTTTTATAGATTCAACATCAAAGTACTGAAAGAGAATCACTAACCTCTCTTTAAAAGGACGGGGTCAAATGATTTAGAAAAATAAACATTTTAGACACATTATGTTAAATATTGAAGAAAAAGCTTAAGTAACTTAACACGTCAACAAGTAGTTTCACTAAATACAATTATATTTCCAACAAATTAAATAGGAGTATATAATAGATTTTACATCTATTATGTTTGAGACTCTCATGCATCAAGCGATATTGTTACTTTACATTCAATTAAATTACTAATTATATATAAAATCATACGTTTATAATAAGTTGTTGATCCTACTACATTATCCATTCTACTTATCTAATTTCAATTTACATTATTTATAGATCAATCCATCTTGGGAAAGTCATAAACTCATTTATTATTAATCAAATATTTGAAATTTGTACCCAAAGATTTTTTTTAACTTAACTCCACCCATCCTTTGGACTTAATAAAAGAGATATTAAAATTAAAAAACAAGAAAAAATGGAATCCCAAGTTAGAAAATAAAAATAATTCGAAATAAACAACATCCATTCAATGTTGAAATTTCGATTCTTTTATTGTCTTCCCTACAACCCCCTGCCACAAAAAATCATTCCAAGAATAAAGAGACACACTACCCTAGCCCCAAATAACTACTAACTGAAATACCAAAACTACCCTCCCCCCGCACACAAAATCCAAATCGTAATTCGTAAAACTTGTCTTCACTCCCTCCGATTAATTAGATATCCTCGTTAACCGTGTAACCAAAAACCTTGGGGTCCATTACAGCTATATATGACAAGTCATTTTTTGTTTTCATATCTATATATTATTAAAAGGAGAGGAAAAAATCCTCTCCTTGGGCCAAGTGGCAATTTTAGAAAAATATAACATGACATAGTTAGTTATTTAGTTAATAATTAGTTATTGGTTATTATTTTTGAATTTAAATATATATAAAAATAAAAAATAATATATATATATATATATATATATAT
>MU755473.1:49388-69093 GCA_026770625.1 Nicotiana glauca
GGGGGGGGAGGGGGGAAGGAGTGAGGTTGCGGTGGCAAATAACTCAGTGAGCTATAGTTTATCTCCACAGAGTCATGTTAAGTTGCCACTTACAATGGAGTACGATAGACAGGTATCGTTGTTATGTAATAAATTGAGTGTGAGCAAACGTTCGATGAATCATAAAATAACCGAAAGATATTCGTATTCTGTGACTCCACAAGGTATTGCTTGTTACACTGAGTTTAACATCAAGGATGATGAAACTATGAGAGATTTTTTGGGGTCTCCGGATAAATACCGGAAATTTGTTTTGATAAAATTTTTGGAAATGTACGTGAAGGTTGAAGACGTTCGCAATAATGAGGTTGCGCAAAGCAGGAATAATCCTCAATCATCGGATGGTTATTCTAGAGGAGTTTTAGCCGAACAGGTTGCGGCTGAAAGAGTTTGACCGGATCTAAACTTATCTCCACGGGCGAATGAGGAGCGAAGAAATGATTTATCTCCTACTTTACATAATCCATGAGACTACTGGCAAACTTTAATTTTCCTTTGTGTTACGATGTTTATTTTTGTTGTATTGAATTTTTATTAACATTAATATATTCCGTAGGGGGTACCATCCAGATATGAATTTTATAAGTTATGAAACCAAGCCCAGTTGGAATATGCGTAGTTTTGGTTTGTTGGATCATGGTGGTCCATCTGGGAGTCATCACCAACAGGATAATGTCTATCATGGAATGTCAATACATTACGACTTGTAAGTAAAGTGATATATCTATATGTAAAGTATTTATCAATTTGAGTAGCTTATTATTTTGTTGTTTGTACAGTAAAAACGAGCAACTTGATGGTCATGTCCTCACTCAGTTGCCCGTAGATGACGTATTTACTCGGAATTTGGCAGATGCGCAGAGTTAGGAAGATAATAGTGATTATGACAACAATGCTGATGAGTCTGGAAATGACACATCTTCCCTGACGAGGGTGACGATGAGGAGAAAAAAAATGCCGAACCCGATTTGACGAGGGAGCATGCTCCACCTTCTGTTAGACCAAGACTGTATGAGTCCCACATGCCATTTCATTCAAGGCATATTCCTTACTTTGATAATTTGCCAAGTATGCCGGATGTGGATACCCTCACAAGGGATTGGACGAAATTTGGACAGTAATATGGGATGAGTCTAGACCAACGGTGCTGGCAAAGGGCATGGTTTTTCCTGATAAAGCGCGCCTAAGTAGGGCGGTGAAAATTTATAGCGTAAAAAGTGCCGTGAGATGATGGTATGAGAGTCATTTCTGGATGTATACAAGGTTGTTTGCCGTAGATGGTTTACGGGTTGTCATCGGATGTTGCATGCGAGCAAGAAGAAAACGGGGTTATGGAAAGCGGGTAAATATATTGGCACCCAGAATTGTGAAATGAACACATTCAATGGGAATCATTTCAACTTGGATGTTGACTTGATTTCTCTTCAACTGACTCCACACATTGAAGCGTCCATAAAGTAGAAGATCAATGAGTATATTACATCCATCCATCAGAAATATAGGTGTACTATTACCAAAGTAAAGGCATATCTCGAGCGCAAACGTGCATTTGAAATTGTTTATGGTGGCTGGGATAAGTCATTTTCATCTCTACCCAGGTACATGAATGCATTGCAACACCGGAATATATATTCAGATACGTGTTCTAGGCATTTAAACCAACAATTGATGGTTTTGTGCATTGTCGTCCGGTAATTTCTATAGACGGTACTCATGTCTATGGAAAATATGGTATTAAGCTGTTGATCGTCGTTGCAGTAGATGCCAATGGACAAATATTTCCCCTAGCTTTTGCCATCTGTGCCAATGAAAGCCAATAGACGTGGACACTATTTTTGAACTACTTGAAGGGGCAGATTGTCAAACAATGTTCAGGTATTTGTCTAATATCTGATCGGCATGGGGGTATATTAAGTTATGTAGAGCATTGTCGCTCCCCATTTTTCTCGCGAAATCGGGTTTATGATATTTGGGAGGATAATTCATTCCTTTTGGGAATTGGGTTTGAATTGAAGAATTGCCACATAATGATTAAAGTACATTAGGACACTAAGAAGGGTTTGATTTGAGTAACCAGAGATAGGGTAAGGGCTTGAAATTATCCTAAGGTGAAGGTGTTAGGCACCCCTCAGAATCCACTAATGTGGTTCCTAACTATTATTGTGAATTTTAGTACAATTAGCATATAGACAAATATGGCTCAAATAAGAGGAGATTTCATCATATAAGGGTTTACAAACAAATAAAGTTGGAAAGAACTTAAAAGAAAGTCGATTTTTCTTAAAGGAAAGATTTGAAATTTTTTTAAAAGAGACAAGAAAGAAGGAAAGAGGGTCCTAGGTTTATTAACAATATCTATCACCCCACACAATGCCTGGTAATCATTCTTCAATGAGGGGCTACGCGTGGCATTATCGCGCGGTCGTCATATCCATATCTACCCTTCCTACCCCGTTAAGGTATTAAAGCGCGTAATGGTATCGTTTACTTATCACATGCTATTACCCGTACCAATCCTATTAGTCCCAGAGGTATTTAGGACTACTAATCCTAAAGGGGAGGGATATTTAGGCTTATTTGTGATTTTAAAGGTAAAAATTCTAGGAGACATACAAAAACATGTATAGCAAGTTGAGGGAAAGCATATAACAAGTAAAAGGCTTAGATATACCTCCTTTACACAAATAAACACATAATTTAGTATGACTTACAAATACTGTTTAAGGTCTGATTAAGAACTAAGCATGCGAAAACTTAAAGGTTGAGGCAAACTGGTTTATTACATAATTCAGATAAGAAACCCGAATCAGGCATGCCTGCTGGTTGTAGTTAATAAAAGCAGATTCAATTTATAATTTTATCCTAAGGCTTGCCTAAGTGTTGGACAAGGATCCTATAGGCATGGTATCTACTAAATTCAAAATGCAATGAGATAAATTGAGTATGTACTGATTAAGAAAAGTGGTCAGATTTTTAAAGAAGGCAAGTTTTTTACGAAGGTTATGAGACCTGTAAATGATGATAAATTGTTATCACTGGTTTTAGCCTTATACGCGAATGGAGCGATTCAGATTCGATTAATAGCTCCTATAGACATGCTTTCTATGTGTTGTTGATTTTAAACCCTTTTATAGACATGGTAAAAATGCAAAAGCCTTATAGACATAATATCTAGATATTGAATTTCATTTAATGACTAGAAACATGATATCTAATGACAGTTGATTATTTAAGACCTTTGAACATGATTGCTAGATGAAGAATGGATATACAAGATTTAGAAGAACCTATAGGCATATTTTTCTATATGCATATGCAGAATTTAGGTTTCCGAATACTTATGGACATGATTTCTATATGAGAGAATGCAGAATTATAAACATGGCATCTATGTGAAGAATGCAGAATTCAGAAATACTTATAGACATGGTATCTATGTGAGAAATGCAGAATTAAGAAATACCTATAGACATGGTATCTATATGAGAGAATTCAGATTTCAGAAACACCTATAGGCATGATATCTATATGCAAGAATGCAGATTTTAGAAGTACTTATAGACATAGTATCTATATGAGAAATGCAGAATTCAGAAATACTTATAGGCATGATATATATGTGAGAATGCAGAGTTCAGAAATACCTATAGGCATGATATGTACCCTTTGCATACATAATTACCCGCCATTTTTCACTAGTCATCCCCAGAGTTTATTACAACACAAAAAAATAAAATAAAAGAATACATCAAAAATTAAAAGTACACCCAAGGAGAGCCTGATTTAGACATCCTGTCTGAAATATGAGGTAAACCAACTCCGAGAGATCATGATCCAAAGCCTTCTCTCATTTGGATGTGTCAAAGTTCCCTAAGAGCCTCAAAGGGAACTCCAGCCAATGCTCGCACCCAAATACATTACCAGATTAGGATAAGTGCAGTGTGGAAAGACCAGCCCTCAAAGTGTCCAAGTGCAGAGGGAGCTCAAGGTCCCAAGGCAAGGCTTACAAGAGGGGGCAGAACTTAAGAGACTAAGAGAGGGTGTAAATGCAGAAGCAGAATTCTGAGAGGGAATAGGGGAAAAGGAGAGGGAAATAAGTGCGCATAAGGGGTTCAGGGGGATAGGGAAATTGAAAGAGGCAAGGGGCAGATTGTGGGAATGCCCAGCAATGGAGAATGCTAGCATACCATAAGCTTGTCCAAACACACATTAAAAGAGACTAGGATCCCAAGGGATCAGGTTTGGTTCATGGGCAACAACTTACATATTACCATGCTCCAATCCATAGCTTAAACACACAAGGGGGTGGGGAATAGGGATTCACAATGGAACAGGCAAAAAGAAATCAGCATACTAATTTGAATGTTGAACTATATAGACACAGTAAATAGACATGGATACAAAAACAGTAAATAAATACATTGTTGTGGTGTTTAAAGCTTAAATCAGGACATACCAGTTTCAAATAAACAAAATAGAGAAAAGCAGTAGGTCTTGTAAACAGGCAACAGTGCAGACAAGAAGAGAGAATATTATTATGTATAAGTGTGAGTTCAGAAAGACTGTGAATGTCCTTTGGTTTGTGAAAGAGTCTTGCATTTATAGTGTGAAAATCATGCAAAAATAAGGTAAGAAAACAGTTAAGGAACTAGTTATCAATTAAGAATCAATCACACGAGACTTCCTGTAATTAAGGAATTCAGATTCAAACAGTAAAGTTATTTAAGGAAAGAAATCAAATAAGCTTCTTTTGTGCAAAGTAGGCAATTAGGGGCAAATACATAAAAAGTTACTTAAGTACAAAATTTTTGAATACAGGGTTGTACAAATAAGGTAAGAAAATCAATTAGTAGCCACTAAATCAAGAGTCAAAGATTTTATAACTACTGGTCCATGAATGAACCAAGTCTAAAAAGCTGAGAAAGGTTTTAACTTAAGTCGAGTCACAGGGAAATCAACAAACAAGGAAAGAAACCAATCAGACCTATTCAGAAGGAGGTTTGAACTAATCACAAATTTGAAAGCCATTTTAGAGGGAAGTTCATCACATATAAAGAGCATACAAACATGTTAAGTTGAAAGAAGATGTTGTGCCATTGCAAAAATTAGTAGATAATAGACTACAGGAGCATGGTTGTCACATAGGTCAGCGATGTAGAAGAGAAGTAGCATCTAGTAGCATACAAAACATCCAGTGTAATAGACCTTAGAAGAGTGTAGCAAAAGTCAGAATCACATGAAAAGCAAGGATTTCAAAACTCAGTTCAGAGACTCAAAATAGGTCTGAAAGAGTTAGGGTTTTGAAATAAAAACCAGTTCAAGCAAATCACATAGCCAATGGTTTCCAAACTTGGAAGAACCCACAAATTTTAGGGTTTCTACCATCAATCGAGTGCAGAGATGAGAGGACAAATAATTAAGTCGAAACGGGTTCAGAGGTCTCAGAAAAGAACTGAAACCTTTAACATGTTCCTTTCAGCAACAGAAATTCATGAAAAATATGATAGAAGAGTAACATGCGAAACACAGTAGAAGAGCCCAAAGAAAATATAATAAAAGAGACTAATACAAAACATAATGTAAAAAATTGATAAGAACAGTAGGAGAAGCATATTAAGAAGTATTAGAAGAAACTTAACTAGAACACAGTTGAGGAAACTTAATAAGAAACACTCAAGAACACAGTAGGAGAAAATACAGTAGAAGAAACACACAAGAACACAGTAGAGGAAAATATAATAGAAGGAACACACAAAAGAAAGAGAAAGTCAGAGAAATATCTAAATATCTCAGAAAAAACCTAGATCGGAAAAAGAAATGGTTTTGAAAGTATAGTTTTGAAAGAACTTTGAGAGAAATGCTTAAGAGCTTAGAGAAAACAAAAATATACAACAGATCTAAAAAAATCGAAAAAACCACGAAGAACTCCAGTAGTGAGAAAGGCTTGGAAAAGTCACTGATCTAAGCCGGAGAAGTCGAAATCAGGCTCGAACAACCATGGCGTGCTGGAGCAAGGCCGGAGAAGGCTGCAGAGCTCGAATCAAACGAAGCCTGGACCAAGCTTCTTCATGGTCATACCTCAATATTACAATAGCCAGGCGTGTAGGAGCCATAGGAGGTGGGAATAGGACCTCCATAGCCTTGGAAGCCATGGATTCCGGTAGCTTTTAGGGCGGAAATAGTGGAAGGCGGCTAGGGTTTGAGAAGCTTCAAGAGAGAGTTGAGGGAGGGGGGGGGGGTTTCAAAGGCGGCTGGAGATACAAAGTGATTAGGGTTTAGGGGGTACGGGTATGTTAAAAAGAAAAGATTAAAACGTGGCCGTTGATCATTTTGATCAACGACCTGGATTAAACGGGGGATTCGGGCTGGTTATGTAGAAGGGTCGTGGGTCGGGTAATTTTAGGAATTGAGTTGGATACTTTAAATTGAAATTGAGTTCAATTGGGGGGGGGGGGTTAATTTAAGGCTATAATTGAAATAAATGGGGCTAGCATTTAAATAGCCACTTTTTCCTTATTTATTTTATAAAATATAGTAAATAATTTCTGGAAATAAATTAAAGGCACTAAAATAATTAATACTACATAATTATTAAATTAAAAATACTGAAGTTGATTTTATAATTATGAACACAATTAAATCTTAAAATAGGCTAATATTCGATTATCTGCAATTTAGCTTAAAAATACTAAATAAATTTATAAAAATATGCAAAAATTATGTTAACTATATTTTAATATAAATATAAGAATCAAATAAATAAATCACCAAAATAATAAATTTGGAAATAATTATTGGGTTTTTGTTGATAAAATAGGGCAATAAATTAATTTAAAAATCTTTAAAAAATTAAAAAAAAATAAAACCTTCGGATATACTTATATATGCATATATAGGCTATTTTGAAGGTACTTTTCATATTAAAAAATACAGGTTAAAATTGGGTATCAACAATTGCCCTTCTTTACCCGGGAAGGATCAAAGAGTTATCGGGTAAAGACACGATGACCAATTTTGACAAATGAAATATTTTGAAGAAATTTGGCCGCGCTCTGCTTTCTGAGTTACCTACATATCCCTGGTCTTACAGGAATCAGGCCATATGTAGTTCGGGATCCGTTGGTGGAATATGCCGATGAAGACTTTTCAAGAACGGACGCAATATTTATATTGAATGGTCTAATAGGGCTGCGGGAACTGGAGAGGAATTGCTCCTGTCGAGATGGCCGTTGCTCACCAATTTACCTGCAAATAAGCAATACAAACGTATATTGTGCATAAATTTAAACATGATGCAAGTTCCCGTCGGACCATGAATGTTGTCTTTGGACGGTTAGGATGACGTCCTCGGACCATGCCGTGCTGGGCTACGTAGCGTATAATAAAGGATTCACAGGCTATGAAATTATGCCCTCGGGCTTTGAGAATGATGCCTCCGAACCATGATGCCTTTGAATAATGATGTGCAAAAAATTAAAGGGATCTTCAGGCCATGACATGGCGTTCTCGGGTTATGAGAATGATGCCTCCGAACAATGACACCCTCCGATAATTTGGCAATCTTTCAACCCATGAAATGCAGTAGGTGGCGATCTTTCAGCCCATGAAATGCAATAAGTGGCGATCTTTCAACCATGCAAGCGTAAATAAAGTGGCGATCTTTCTGCCATGAAGGCATGAATAAAGTGGCGATCTTTCAGCCGTGTAGGGTGTAAATAAAGTGGTGATCTTTAAGCCATGTGGGATGTAAATAAAGTGGCCATCTTTCAGCCATGCAAGCATAAATAAAGTGGCGATCTTTCAGCCGTGCAAATGAAAAATGAAGTGGCGATGTTTCAGCCATGCAAAAAATGCAGATGGAGATAGTGTTTAGTCTCGGAAGGCAGAATGATAGCCTTATGCAATGCAGAAAATGCAGATGGAGACAGTCTTTAGTCTCGGAAGGTAGAATGGTAGTCTTATGCAATGCATAAAAATGCAGATGGAGGCAGTGTTTAGTCTCGGAAGGCAGAATGGTAGCCTTATGCAATGCAGATGGAGACAATGTTTAGTCTCGGAAGGCAGAATGGTAGCCTTATGCAATGCAGAAATAAAATAAAGTAGCAGATGGTAATAGAGTTTCTTAGCTGATAACAAGCTTCGATGTTAGGATCGCTGGGGGTATTGTGATACCGGGGATATCACTGGTGTCTGCGGATGGCAAATACCAGATAAATGTGACAATTCATGAATCAATGTTTGTTATGTGGGTGTATGGTATATCATATGCTTTCGTAATCCAAAATGCCTGCATCCAAAGAAAAGTCGTGAGTTTTGTAGAGGGAAGGTTAGTCCGTATCGTTGCTGGCCTTGATTCACCTTTTCGGCTTTGATCTGGTGATATGGTATGTATCATTGGGATAGCGTTGCTGAACAAAGCAGTTTTGATAACAAACATGCATGAGTTTGTAAAAATATGACATAAGTATATATTTAAGAAATAGTTTTTAGATGAACCGACGACTGTGACATGGTTCAGGATATTGCAACCTCTCTTGCTTTGGAATTTTGAGGGTCCTCCTCAAAATTCTACCCCAGTTTAATGGGTTGATACTTCTAACTACTGCTTGCGATGATCGGTTGAAATTACTTTGGAATTTTAAGGGTCCTCCTCAAAACTCTGCCCTAGTTTCCAATTGCGGGGGAAATGAAAATTTTATTGAATTGTGACCGAACCCATGAGGATGCCTACGTATCCCCTCTTAAACGGGAATCAGGTCAGATGTAGTTCAAATTACATCATATAGGAAAGCATAAGATTATACATAGTAGCGATTGACTGTATCTGAATTGATTGGTTTTGGCCAAACTTCTCTATCCATTTGCAAGCATAAGGGCTCCTCTTATCAGAACCCGGTGAACCATGTATGGACCTTGCCAGTTGGGAGAGAATTTCCCTTTGGATTCATCTTGATGCGGGAAGATTTTCTTTAACACCAGCTACCTAGTGTGAATTGTCTTGGCTTGACTCTCTTGTTGAAGGCTCTAGATATTCTGTTATGATAAAGCTGACTGTGGTAAACTGCATTCATTCTCTTTTCATCTATAAGAGCCAACTGCTCGTAATGACTCTTTACCCATTCTGCATCGTCGAGCTCAGCTTCCTGTATGATTCTTAAGGAAAAGATTTCTACTTCGGCGGAATGACGACTTCTGTACCATAAACCAACATATAGGGGGTTGCCCCAGTTGATGCGCGGACGGTGGTGCGATACCCCAATAGAGCAAATGATAGTTTTTCGTGCCATTGCTTATGCTTCCCTATCATTTTTCTCAGTATCTTCTTGATGTTCTTGTTGGCAGCTTCTATGGCTCCGTTCTTCTGAGGCCTGTAGGCTATAGAATTCTTGTGTTTGATCTTGAAGGTTTCACACATAGCTTTCATTAAGTCACTATTGATGTTGGAGCCATTATTAGTAATGATTGACTCTGGAATCCCGAACCGACAGACGATACGGTCGCGGACAAAATCTGTCACGACTTTCTTAGTCACTGCTTTGTAAGATTCCACCTCGACCCATTTGGTGAAATAGTCGATTGCTACTAGTATGAACATGTGCCCGTTGGAAGCGGCCAACTCGATCGATCCAATAACATCCATTCCCCAGGCGGGGAACGGCCATGGTGATCTTTTTGCATTAAGATTATTTGGGGGTACCTTGATCATGTCTGCATGTATCTGACAGTGGTGGCGCTTTTAAACATACTAGATGCAATCTGTTTCCATAGTCATCCAGAAATAACCTGCCCGGAGTATCATCTTTGCTAAGACAAAACCGTTTATATGTGGAATGCAGGTCCCAACATGGATTTCTTCTAGCGGTTTAGATGCTTCCTTCGTGTTGACACACCTTAATAATCCCAAATCCGGAGTCCTCCTATATAGGACTCCTCCGCTGTGAAAGAAATTGTTAGACAACCTTCGAAGTGTGTGCTTCTGAGTAGTGTTTGCAAGTTCTGGGTATTCTCCTTTTGCCAAGTATTCCTTGATATCATGAAACCAAGGCTTTCCATCTACTTCTTCCTCGACATGAGCACAATAAGCTGGCCGATTATGGATCTTTACTGGAATGGGATCAATGAAATTTTTGTCTGGATGTTGTATCATGGATGACAGGGTATCCAACGCATCGGCGAACTCATTCTGGATTCTGGGAACATGTTGTAATTCCGTCTTTAACCTTTTTCTTAGTTCTTGCACGTGATGCAGATACGGGAGTATCTTAGAGTTCTTTGTCGCCCATTCTCCTCGTACGTGATGTATAAGCAAATCTGAATCTCTGATCACTAGCAGTTCTTGAATATTCATGCCAATAGCCATCTTGAGCCCTAAGATGCAGGCTTCATATTCGGCCATATTTTTTGGTGCAGGGGAGCCTGAGTTTGGCGGACACCGGATAATGGTGACTAGTTTCTGATGCTAGGACCGCTCCTATTCAAACTCCTTTGAAATTTGCTGCTCCGTCGAAAAACATTCTCCAGCCGTCATAGGATTCTGCAATGTCTTCTCCTACGAACGATACCTCTTCATCGGGAAAATATGTTTTCAAAGGTTTATATTCTCCATCTACGGGGTTCTCAGATCTGCTAGTGCCTGTCCCTTGATTGCTTTCTAAGCCACGTAGACAATGTCAAATTCACTCAACAGGATTTTTCACTTAGCTAGCTTGCCAGTGGGCATGGGCTTCTAAAAGATGTACTTCAAGGGATCCATCCTTGCTATGAGATATGTAGTGTAGGCACAGAAATAATGCCTCAACTTCTGGGCCACCCAAGTCAGAGCATAGCAGGTGCTTTCCAAAAGAGAATACCGGGCCTTATATGGAGTGAACTTGCTGAGATAATAAATGGCATGTTCCTTCCTCCCTGTTTCATCATGCTGCCCAAGGACGCAACCGAAGGCACCATCTAGCACTGCGATATAGAGCAGTAGAGGTCTACCCAGCTCGGGCGGGACTAAGACTTGTGGTGTTGACAAGTATTCCTTGATCCTTTCGAAAGCTTTCTGGCATTTATCGATCCACTTGGTGGCGGCATCCTTTTTCAATATCTTGAAGATTGGCTCACAGATAACTGTGGACTGTGCTATGAACCGGCTGATGTAGTTAAGTCTCCCCAAGAAGCTCATTACGTCCTTCTTGTTCCTTGGCGGTGGCAATTCTTGAATGGCTTTGATCTTTGATGGATCCAGTTCTATTCCCCGACGATTCACAATAAACCCAAGTAACTTTCCAGCAGGAACCCCAAATGCACACTTTGGGTCCAGTTATTGAGGCATGCTTATCTGCTTACAGCCTGTATGGAAGGGCCTTCCTCCCCCTTCTCCTCAAAAATGACACAACAATCTATATTATCGCCTTCCAAGAACAAATTCCTCACTTCTGCCAGTGATTCCTTTTCTTCTGGCCCATAGATAACTTCGGCCGGTTGGAAAGTCTGCTCCAAGCGTGGTATTATCTTCTCCAATGGGTAGTAAGGACCGTGCCATGGTAGAGACCAGTCGTTGAATTCTTTCCAGGTATGCTCATATCCCAGACCAAAGGTGGTGCCATGTTTATTTAGCTTGATAGGCTTAGCGATTCCTTGGAGGTTCTTTCCAAGTCCCTTGCCAGTGTTCTGAGTGTTACCAACGAACAAATATTAAGGTTGGACCCTCCATTAATCAGAATCCCAGCGATAAAATAATCTTCACACTGCACGGTGATGTGCAATGCCTTGTTGTGACTCAACCTCTCCGGTGGCAGTTCATCTTCATGAAAAGTGATCTTGTGAATTTTCAATACTTGTCCTACCATATTTGCCATTTCTCGTCCGGTGATGTTTCTTGGTATATAGGCCTCACTCAGTACCCTTAACAAGGCATTCTTGTGTGCATCGGAACTTTGTAGCAAAGCAAGGATAGAAATTTATGCCGGTGTTTTGTTCAGCTGATCAATGACTGAGTATTCTTTGGCCTGTATCTTTCTCCAGAGATCGTCAGGCCCAGTTTTCGTGATGGTTGGTCGGCTAGAGGCCTGCTTGCTTGACTCATCCAAATGTTCAAGGATATAAACCCTACTGGTCCTCATCATTCCCTGTGCCGTAACGGCTTCCCCAAACTTGACCTTCCCTTTACTTCTTGCTTCGGCTGTGTAGTCCCAAGGTATGGCATTTGTATGGAATGGTGTTACTGCCAACATTGCTACTGGAATTGGCAAGGCTATCTTTACTCCGAATGGTGCATGCTCTTAGGCGATAAAACTGCAACTTCAAAGGGTGTAGGTATATTTGCTGGTGATATAAATTCAACCACAATCGGTACTGGCATCTTTGCAGAGGATGGTGCTTCAAACTCAAGTGGCGTGGACATATTTACCTCGGCGTCCCCGGAGGTCTGAATCTGGACCACAATCTGATTATGAGTGACTATTGGCTTCTTTGGATCATCACCTTCTGCGATCAAATTGATCGATCCCTTGGGATCCCAATCATCCTCAATTTTATCATGTAAACGCCTCCACCCTTGTGGTCTGGCAGAGGGTTATTGCGGACATTTGGAGCAGGCTCCTTTGCTACAATAATCTTGTTATCAATAAAAGTCTGGATCTTATCTTTTAGAGAGCAACGTTCGTCAACGATGTATCCTTTTATGCCAGAATGGTATGCACAGGACTTATTTGGATTAACCCACTGAGAAGGGTTCTCAGGAGCAGCAGGGATAGGGGTGACGTAACCATCAGTTTTGAGTCTTTCATACAACTGGTCGATAGGTTCAGCAATGGCCATGTACTATTTTGGGGCTCTCCGATTAAAGTTTGGTCGAGGTCTAGGAAAGTTTTGCGTGGAGGAGGGGAATGGTAGTGGGATGGTTGAGTGTTGTAGGCTTGGTAAACATGTGCTAGTTGAGAGTATTTGGGTGAAGTGGGCTGATATGCGGGAGGTGATTGATAAGTAAGTGGTGAGTTTGGTAAGAGGGTGAGGGTGCTTGGTATTTTGGGGTAGGTTGATATGTGATTGGAAGCATTGGATATGTTTGGTATTTGACGGGAGATTTGGTTCTCTATGCCACCATTATGGCTCCTACGTCCCTTTTCTTGGACACATCGCTTGACTGTAAGGCCTTGTTTGTAGCTTGCAAAGCTTCAAAGTTCATAACCATACCACTTTTGATGCCTTCTTCGATTTTTTCTCCCAGCTTGATAATGTTAGAAAATTTGTGGCCTTCGATCATCATCAGCCTCTCGTAATACTGTGGGTCTTGGGCCCGAACGAAGAATTTGTTCATTTGCTCTTCTTCCAAAGCAGGCCTAACTTAGCAGTTTCTGACCTCCATCGAGTAGCATACTCACGAAAAATTTCTGTGGGTTTCTTCTTTAGATTTTAAATATAGAACACATCTGGTGCATTCTCTGTATTGAACCTGAACCTGTCCATAAAATCGGACGCCATGCTCACCCAGTTTGACCACTTCTTCGGATCTTGGCTGATGTACCAAGATAAGGCATCTTCCTTCAAGCTCCTCATGAAAAGCTTCATGCGGATTTTCTAGTCTTTTCCTACTCCAACCAATTTGTCACAGTACGTTCTCAAATGGACCCTTGGATCCCCTAAACCATCGAACATTTTGAACTTAGGAGGTTTCTACCCCCCGGGGAGTTCGACATTGGGCTGTATGCAAAGATCCTCAATTCCCTTACTACCTTCAACGCCTTAAATTCTGCTAGTCTGCTTTTTGAGTTCTTCAGCCAGGTTTCTGATGAGCAAGTCCTTATCATCAGACTCGTGTGTGCTTGAAATGGGCTGGTCGGAGTGCAACACAGTCTCCACGTAGATGGGTGCATTATGTTGGGTGTGGTAGTGGTCATTTGTGGAATTCTGGAGTTTGGGGATGAGCGGTGGAGTGTTATTTGAGGTATGGCAAGTATTGCAATTGTGTTGAGGAGTGGGATGGTTTAGTTGCTTTGGGATACTTTGTGGAGGTACATAATTTCGAGCATTTGCGATAGTAACCTCTGGGCGGTTGGGGAAAATGACAGATTTGCCAAATTCCGGACTTGATCAAGTTCCTCCTGAAATTTCAATAGCTTTTGTTCCAGTTGGGATGCATTTTCCTTGGGGACCAGAGTACTATGAGTGACCTCTACCCATTCAGTGGGATGCATTTTCTAGTTTGCGTAGGTTCACCAATAAAAATGTCTTCGCCAGATGTTCTCCTTCGTTTCCCTCAGCATTCTAGCAGTCGGTGACTCTTTTCCTCACTTTTCCTTCCAATTCCAACAAACTGTATTCTAGGTATTCCAACTTTTCACTGGCTTTGGCAGCCCTCTCTTTCCACTCATGAGTTTGGTCATTTGATGGAAGACTTCTCCACCAGTCTAGCAAGAGTGAGGGTATGCTAACCATACCGAAGTTAGGGACCTCGTTCTTTATTTGCTGCAAAACAAAAGAGTTAGACCCTACCCCCATCGGACTCGACTATTTAATATCAACAATTGGCATAAAAAGCATTTAGTTCTCCAAATAAATGCACAGAACGTGACAATGTCCGTTTGGGTTCTAGGGAAACCTAGTGGACTTTGGACAAGGCTGTCTTAAAGAGTCATTATGCGGACAACATAACTGACTTGGCTAGGTTTGACCATGATGCATGCACAATTAAATAGAGTAAGGTTTCTATGGGGTATTAGACTGGTACCCTTGAGCGGACAACTCAAGAGGGAAAGGCGCGGAACCGTCAACTATACCTTTGATCGACTAGTTTTACCGTAAATATGCCTTTGCTGGATTTAGGGGGCGATACTATCGGAAGAGCGCAACCACTCATTATAAGCGTTGCTATGCTATTTTGTTTGGCACGAGTGGAATATGATGTTGAAAACATGCTTATGCAATAATTAAAACAAGTTGTCACGTATTTGCACGTTATAAAGTAATAATTACAACAATTCTTCATAAATTAAAATAGTAATAAAGGAAAGAAAAAGAAATAAAGGAAAGAAACAAAGAGCCAAGTCAGTTTTGTAGTAGAAGGGGAAATTAAATATTTAAAGGCATTAAGCAAATAAAGACATATAAAGAAGCGTAAAGTCACAACAATAGCCTGAGATGGTAAAAGCCTAAAAGATATCCCCAGCAGAGTCGTCATGCTGTCGGGCTCCCTTTTTCTCACGAAATCGGGTTTATGACATTTAGGAGAACAACTCATTCCTTTTGGGAATTGGGTTTGAATTGAAGAGTCGCCACCTAATAATTAAAGTGCATTAGGACACTAAGAAGGGTTTGATTTGAGTAACCAGAGATTGGGTAAGGGCTTGAAATTATCCTAAGGGGAAGGTATAAGGCACCCCTCAGAATCCACTAGTGTGGTTCCCGGCCATACTATTATTGTGAATTTGAGTACAATTAGCATATAGACAAATATGGCTAAAATAAGAGGGGATTTCATCATATAAGGGTTTACAAACAAATAAAGTTGGAAAGAACTTAAAAGAAAGCAAATTTTTCTTAAAGGAAAGAGTTTGAAATTCTTTTAAAACAGACAAGAAAGAAGGAAAGAGGGTCCTAGGTTTATTAACAATATGGATCACCCCACACAATGCCCGGTAATTACTCCTCAATAAGGGGCTACGCGTGGCATTATCGCGTGGTCATCATATCCATATCTACCCTTCCTACCCCGTTAAGGTATTAAAGCGCGTAATGGGCTCGTTTACCTATTACATGCTATTACCCGTCCCAATCATATCAGTCCCCGAGGCATTTAGGACTACTAAACCTAAAGGGGAGGGATATTTAGGCTTATTTGTGGTTTTAAAGGTAAAAATTCTAGGCGACATACAAAAACATGTATAGCAAGTTGAGGGAAAGCATATAACAAGTAAAAGGCTTAGATATACCTCCTTTACACAAAGAAACACATAATTTAGCATGACTTACACATATTGTTTAAGGTCTGATTAAGAACTAAGCATGTAGAAACTTAAAGGTTGAGGCAGACTGATTTATTACATAATTAAGTTAAGAAGCCCGAATCAGGCCTGCCTGCTGGTTGTAGTTAATAAAAGCAGATTCAGTTTATAATTTTATCCCAAGGCTTGCCTAAGTGTTGGAGAAGGATCCTATAGGCATGGTATCTACTGAATTCATAAACAATGAGATAAAATGAGTACGCACTGATTAAGAAAAGTGGTCAAATTTTTAAAGAAGGCAAGTTTTTTACGAAGGTAATGAGCCCTTTAAATGATGATACATTGTTATTACTGGTTTTAGCCTTATACGTGAATAGAGTGATTCAGATTCGATTAATAGCTCCTATAGACATGCTTTATATACGTTGTTGATTTTAAACCCTTTTATAGACATGGTAAAAATGCAAAAGCCTTATAGACATAATATCTGGATGCTGAATTTCATTTAATGCCTATGAACATGATATCTAATGGCAGTTGATTATTTAAGATCTATGAACATGATTGCTAGATGAAGAATGGATATACAAAATTTAGAATAACCTATAGGCATATTTTTCTATATGCATATGCTGAATTTAGGTTTTCGGATACTTATGCACATGATTTCTATATGAGAGAATGTAGAATTATAAACATGGCATCTATGTGAGGAATGCAAAATTCAGAAATACCTATAGACATGGTATCTATACGAGATAATGCAGATTTCAGAAGTACCTATAGACATGGTATCTATGTGAGAAATGCAGAATTCAGAACTACCTATAGACATGATATCTATATGAGAGAATGCAGATTTCAGAAATACCTATAGGAATGATATCTACATGAGAGAATGCAGATTTCAGAAATACTTATAGACATGGTATCTATGTGAGAAATGCAGAATTTAGAAATACTTATAGGCATGATATCTATGTGAGAATGCAGAATTCAAAAATACCTATAGGCATGATATCTACCCTTTGCATACATAATTAACCGCCCTTTTTCACTAGCCATCCCTAGAGTTTATTACAAATTATTACAACCCAAAATAAAATAAAAGAATACATAAAAAATTAAAAGTATAACCAAGGAGAGCCTGATTCAGACTTCCTGTCTGAAATATGAGGTAAACCAACTCCAAGAGATCATGATCCAAAGCCTTTCTCACATTTGGATGTGTCAAAGTTCCCTAAGAGCCTCAAAGGGGACTCCGGGCAATGCTCACTCTCAAATACATTATCAGATTAGGACAAGTGTAGTGTGTAAAGGCCAACCCTCAAGTGTCCAAGTCCAGATGGAGCTCAAGGTCCTAAGGCAAGGCTTACAAGAGAGGGCGGAACTTAAGAGACTACGAGAGAGTGTAAATGCAGAAGTAGAATTTTGAGAGGGAATAGGGGAAAAGGAAAGGGAAATAAGTGCACATAATGGGTTCAGGGGGATAGGGAAATTGAAAGAGGCAAAGGGCAGGCTGCGGGCATGCCCAACAATGGAGAATGCTAGCATACCATAAGCTTGTCCAAACACACATTACTAGAGACTAGGATCCCAAGGGATTAGGTTTGGTTCATGGGCAATAACTTACATATTAACATGCTCCAATCCATAGCTTAAACACACAAGGGGGTGGGGAATTGGGATTCACAATGGAAACAGGCAGAAAGATATCAACATACTAATTTGAATGTTGAACTATACAGAGACAGTAAGTAGACATAGATACAAAAGCAGTAAATAAATATATTGTTGTGGTGCTTAAAGCTTAAATCAGGACATACCAGTTTCAAAGAAATAAAATAAAGAAAAGCAGTAGGTCTTGTAAACAGGCCACAGTGCAAACAAGAAGAGAGAATACTATTGTGTATAAGTGTGAATTCAGAAAGAATGTGAATGTCCGTTGGTTTGTGAAACAGTCATGCATTTATAGTGTGAAAATCAGGCAGAAATAAGGTAAGAAAACAGTTAAGAAACTAATTATCAATTAAGAATCAATCACACGAGACTTCCTTTACTTAAGGAATTCAGATTCAAACGGTAAAAGTTATTTAAGGAAAGAAATCAAACAAGCTTCTTTTGTGCAAGGTAGGCAATCAGGGGCAAATACATAAAAAGTTATTTAAGGACAAAATTTTGGAATACACAGTTGTACAATAAGGCAAGAAAATCAATTAGAATCCAGTAAATCAAGAGTCAGAGATTTTGTAATTACTGGTCCATGAATGAACCAAGTCAGAAAAGCTGAGAAAAGTTTTAACTTAAGTCGAGTCACAAGGAAATCAACAAACAAGGAAAGAAACCAATCAGACCTATTCAGAAGGAAGTCTGAAATAATCACAAATTTGAAAGCCAATTTAGAGGGAAGTTCATCACATATAAAGAGCATACAAACATGTTAAGTTGAAAGAAGATGCCGTGCCATTGCAAAAATCAGTAGATAATAGACTACAAGAGCATGGTTGTCACATAGGTTAGCGATGTAGAAGAGAAGTAGCATCTAGTAGCATACAAAAGATCCAGTGTAAAATACCTTAGAAGAGTTTAGCAAAAGTCAGAATCACATGAAAAACAAGGATTTCAAAACTCAGTTCAGAGACTCGAAATAGGTCTGAAAGAGTTAGGGTTTTAAAATAAAACCCAGTTCAAGCAAATCACATAGCCAATGGTTTCAAACTTGGAAGAACCCCCAAATTCAAGGGTTTCTACCATCAATCGAGTGCAGAGATGAGAGGATAAGTAATTAAGTCGAAACGGGTTCAGAGGTCTCAAAAAAGAACTGAAATGTTTAACATGTTCCTTTCAGCACCAGAAACTCATGAAAAACATTATAGAAGAAGAGACTAATACGAAACATAATGTAAAAAATTGATAAGAATAGTAGGAGAAGCACATTAAGAAGTATTAGAAGAAACTTAACTAGAACACAGTAGAGGAAATTTAATAAGAAACACACAAGAACACAATAGAGGAAAATACAATAGAAGGAACACACAAGAGATAGAGAAAATCAGAGAAACATCTAAATATATCAGAAAAACCCTAGATCGGAAAAAGAAATGGTTTTGAAAGTATAGTTCTGAAGAGACTTTTAGAGAAATGCTTAAGAGCTTAGAGAAAATACAAATATACAATGGATTTAAAAAAATCAGAAAAACCTCGAAGGGTTAGGGTTTTAGAAGAACCCAAGTAGTGAGAAAGGCTTGGAAAAGTCACTGATCTAAGCCGGAGAAGTCGAAATCAGGCTCGAACAACCATGACGTGCCGGAGCAAGGCTGGAGAAGGATGCATAACTCGAATCAAACGAAGCCTGGACCAAGATTCTTCATGGTCAGACCTCGATATTACAATTACCAGGCGTGTAGGAGCCACAAGAGGCGAGAATAGGACCTCCATCGCCTTGGAAGTCATGGATTCCGATGGCTTTTAAGGCGAAAGTAGTGGAAGGCAGCTAGGGTTTGAGAAGCGGGAGAGAGTTGAGGGAGGGGGGGTCAAAGGCGGATGGAGATACAAAGTGATTAGGGTTTGGGGGTAAGGGTAAATGAAAAAGGAAAGATTAAAATGTGGCCGTTGATCATTTTGATCAATGGCCTGGATTAAATGGGGGATCCGGGCGGGTTATGTAGAAGGGATGTGGGTCCGGTAATTTTAGGAATAGGTCTGGATACTTTAAATTGAAATTGGGTTCAATTGGGGGG
>MU755473.1:70537-94499 GCA_026770625.1 Nicotiana glauca
GGGGGGGGGGGGGGAGGGGTTAATTTAAGTCTATAATTGAAATAAATGGGGCTAGCATTTAAATAGCCACTTTTCCCTTATTTATTTTATAAAATATAGTAAATAATTTTTGAAAACAAATGAAAGGTACTAAAATGATTAATAATATAGAATTATTAAATTAAAAATACTGGAGTTGATTTATAATTATGAACACCATTAAATCTTAAAATAGGCTAATATTGCGATTGTATGCAATTTATCTTAAAAATTACTAAATAAATTTATAAAAATATGAAAAAGTTATGATAACTATATTTTAATATAAATATAAAAATTCAATAAATGAATCACCAAAATAATATTTTTGGGGACAATTATTGGGTTTTTCTTGATAAAATAGGGCAATAAATTAATTTAAAAATTTTTGAAAAATTAAAAAAAATAATAAAATATTGGGATATACTTATATATACATATATAGGCTATTATAAAGGTATTTTGTATATTTAAAAATACAAGAAAAAATTGAGTATCAACAAGCATTTGCCTGAATGACATGAACCGTATACATAATACTGTTACTGTGTGAGGCACCTGAAGGCCAATTTCTAGAATAAATATCCCAAAAAGGAATTGCATAATTAAATATGGATGGCTGCAACTGATCACCAGGAGTATAAATTCAGGAGTCGCATGGAATTGATCCGCTAGGAAGATGAAAGAGCCTATCATTGGTTGACGCGACATGAGCTTCACAAGTGGACATTGCATGCGGATGGTGGAAGACGATGGGGAACCCTGACTACAAATATGTGAGAGTCTTTCAATTGAGTTATTGAAGTATGCACGTGGATTTTCCATCACTGTCATGGTGCGGATGTCATTCAAACAGATGGCGGAGGGGTTTGTTGAAAGGCATAGAGGTGCATCGGAATTGATAGAGAGAGGTGTTGAATTAATTCCAATACCAATGAAAAGATTTGAGAAATACAGGAGGCGAGCACATTGACATTCATAATTACAGTATTGCAAGGAGCAAGATGTTTTTGAAGTTCGCACCGCTATATATCAAAATCGGGGGAATATACTACACACCGTAAATGAATCCAGTAGGTTGTGTTCTTGTGGGGAATGGTCCTTCTACCACATGTCGTGCTCACATGCTGTGAGCACGTGATTTCTGCCCTATACGAATTACTCCCACAAGTTCTAACAAAATAATTTCTTTTTATTATTTGTCATTTTGTGGATTTTTGTGTCATTTTTCTGTTAATTTTTTGCATTGTTGTATGTGCATTTTTATTAGTAAAAAAAACCAAAACTATGTTGTACGTGCATTTAGGAGTTAATGTTGTATTTTAAGAATTATTTAGTAATTATATGATTCAATGGAAGTCCATGCAAGTCATCGTCCTTTGATTAATTTTATTTGGTATTTTCTCTGCTTCTCGTTATTTCTTTTTATCCTCTCTTCATTCTCTTTTGTTCATACTCATCTCCTCCCTCGTTATGTCTTAGAATGCATCTCGATTGTATCGGGTGTGTTTCTTTCCATTTCTTCTTCTTCTGTTAATTGCTAGTTAATATATGTTGTAGGTTTAAAATTTGAGTCATATTAGTAATCTTCAGTATGTTAATGTGTTTGGGTCTTTTCTTCATCAGTATTTTGATTTCATTTTGGCTCGTTTCTATGTGTTTCGGTCCATTATTTTTCGTTTGATGTTAAAGTGATTGAAATGATTTGGGTTCACCTCCTTCGTGGCCTGTGGTGCCTCTCATCACATTTTGGGCCTCGAAAGTCTAGGAAACCTAATGACCTCCCCCTCTATGCCTTGCGGTAATGATTCCTCTGTCATTACGACCTTTACCACAATGATGTTGTCCATAGATCAAATTATTTCGTGGATTGGATTTAGCTGTGGGCACCTGCGGATGCAGTAGCCTATTTGAATTAATGGTTATGCTAAAGTAATTTTAGGGTAGTTAAAATGGGTATTTTGGATAAATTAGGTTAGGGAATTTTTTGGTGCTGAAATAAGAAGCCCCTAGAAGCTTCTAGGTTGGGGTTTGAATGGCAATTTCTGATTTTGGTAATATTAACTTGGGTATTAAGTTAGAAATTTAGGGGTAACTTAGTTAAAATAAAAATTCAAAAGGGGGAAAAGGGTAAAAGAAACTAATTCTGAAGTTTCCCCTAATCATTTGCCTATAAAAGGCATTGTGTACTTGCCTTGCAAGTCAAGTTTTTGAGAGAAAAAATACAGAAAAAACATACTGCTACTGTTTCATTGGATTGTTGCTTTCCTTCGATTTCTGAAGCCTTCGAATGCTGAATTAATTTCTAAATGGTTTGAGGATTTAAAATGGATTGAGCTTGGTGCTATTTTGTTTGAAGATTGTTGAAATCACTATTTCATTAAGTTTTTGTGTGATCTCTTCGACTTCTAATTCTTGAAATGGTGTTTTTAAGCTATTTGGGTTGAAATGACTTAAAGTTGGAGTTTAAAAGCTGGGTTTGGAGTTTTTTCGTTTTGGGGTTTGGTTACTAGGCATCGGTTGTGGATTTAAAGTGGTTTCGTGGTCTAATTTTGCTATTGGTTTACTGCTGTTGCTACTGCTGATCTTGCTTCCATCTTACTTTCCTTTTCTAGGTATTTATCTAACACTTTGAAGACCAATTGATTGTAATTCAAGGCCTGGTTTTAAGAAATGTGATTAAACTTGAGGTCTCTTGAATTTTGCTTGACTAGAAGTCAATTTCTGGATCTAGGTGTATTTGAATGGATTTCCAGCTTTATACTAAAGGTTTTGTTGACAGAATATATTCATGTTTGATTCACTAGTTTCATGTGTTAAAAACAATGGTGTAATTAGCTTTGATAAATTTGTGCATTGTGTGTTTTTGACGACTTGATAGTTTCTGCTCTAGTGATACCAGTTTAAAGATCTGAAGGTTGTCATCTATGAGTAATGGTTTGATTGTTCTGCACTTTAAATTTTAGCATATGCAAAATAGATGTATAGGTGTTGTAAAAGAAAGTATGCTCTTCAATGTTAAAGGTTGACAAGTTTATTGCTTTGGCTATAATATTGGGATTGGAAAGAGTTAAGGCAATGATAGCAATTATTTTTGAAATCACGTTGACGTTTGGTTAGAAGTCATGAATGCAATTATACTTTAAATGGTAAAACAAATTGTATGTGGGCTTTGTCACGTCAGTTATCGTCTTTGTTATAGAATGAGATTTGGAATCAAACATACACTTCATAACTGTTTTAAAAATTGAAAGAAATGATCAGTACTTGTTTTAATCTCAAGATTTTTTTATGAAGAATGCAATTTGTTCCAAGTAGTGGCAGTAAATCCCATAGCTGGGCCTTTGTCTTTGGCCCAATGGCGTCTGAAGCTTCTCAGCGGTGGCAGTCTAGTTTTGGGCTTTTCCTCAAGCCCAATTTCTTTAATGGCATGGCCCCATTTTAATTTCATAAATTAGATACAACAAACAACAAGTATTCGTAGCAAGCCTTTAGGACCATCTAAAATACGATTGTGATTGCATATACGTTCACGTAACATGATCACAATTCTAAAACCAATTTGGAGTATGCGTTCACGTAACTTTGATCAAACTTTCTTAATAATAAAATATGTTTTCGTGGGCTATTAATTAGTCTTTGTGTCCCTCATACTAGCCTTATAACCTAGATATTTAAAATGACTAATATATCGTACAATATCCTTTAGAGCCGTTTAAAATACTAGTGTGATTGTGTATACGTTCTCGTAACATAATTACGCTTCTAATGCGTTCGCGCAACTTCGGCCCAAACTTTCTTACTAATAATAAAGCGTTATTAATTGTGGAAACGTTCGTGTGACATGATTTTCGACGCACCAAACAAATGGTTATATGTACACGTAACCCGTTTCAAGATAATTTTTCTTAATTAGAAGCGGTAAAAGAAGTAAATGCACATAGGTTCTAAAATCAGTAATTAAACAATTGTGTAAGCCAAGTATTATCAAGGCGATCGTGCTAGAACTACGGAACTCGAAAATACCTAACACTTTCTCCCGGGTTAACAAAATTCCTTACCCGGATTTCTGATTCGCCGACTATATACAGAGTCAAACCCTTTCCTCGATTCGAAATTTTAACCGGTGACTTGGGACATCATTAATTATACCAAGTGGCGACTCTGATTTTAATTTAAATAATCTCATTTCGATTGTCCTTTAATTGGAAAAACTCCCTTTTATTATACCCTTCCGGGGGTGTAGTAGGAAAAGGAGGTGTGACAACCAGAATCTCTGGTTCAGGGTTCAAGAATTCGAGCTTGTTTTATGATTTTTGCTTGGCTTATTTATTGTTGATATTATGGTATTTTTGTGAACCTTTGTGCTAAAATGCTATATGTTTACCGCTTTAATATTGTTGAATTGTATATAATTGCCTTCTTACGCCACCCCTCTGAGTCTTCTGAAAATGGTGCATACATTCGCGTAGCCCGCTTTTTCTATAGTAATTATACCAAATAGAGCGAGGCTGGGCAAGCGACAAGGCCAGGCAAACTTTAGTGCTCCCGGTACGTCGTCCCCTCGTCAGCCCCAGTTGTTCGCTCGAGTACCCTATGTCTAGACCAAAAACACAGCTTCATGCCGGATCCCTAGTAGGAGTGCTTGTTTACATAACGTGCATTTTGACTTAGGGGACTCAATACAGGGGTTGGGTCCGCCTAGGACAGGTGTACCCAAAATAACAGACCATCATGATGCATTCTATATGCTACGTGAACATTTATTTGTCTCGACTTGCATGCTGACCAGCTAGATAAGAAAAGAAAAAGAGAGGGAAAAATCAAAAGGAGAGAAAAACAAGAGAGAAAAGACCAAGAGTGATGAATAAATAAAGCCCGGCTCTAAACCTTATATTTGAAAATACCCCGAAACTCTGCCGAATAGTCGTTCCCATAAATCAAAGTTGGCCGAACTACGCAGGTCTGATTCTCATCGGATGTGGGATACGTAGACAACCTATATAAGGTCCGGCCTTATTTTTGGAAAAAAATAAAAAGGAAAGAAATTAGGGGGTCAAATAGATGCAGTATGGGAGTTTGGTCAAAATAAGCCGATTCAGTTTCAATAATATTTTAAACCGTTCTTGACGAGGTAGCCTTAGAGTATTCTTCAGTTGTCGAAGGGCTATCTTCGTAAACCCTTCCCGACCTCAAAATTCGTATAAATTGGGAAGGAGCCACACTTGCAAAAATAGCCACTTGGCTAAAATTGGCATATCAAGGAAGGGATCATGGTCGTTTGTTTTTTTATAAACCTATTTTCAAATGGGTCCACTAGAGCCAACCCTAACCCTACCCTTCTATAGGAACAGATGAATATTATCCAAGATCCACCAGAAGTGATCAGGGAGCAAGCTCGGGTACATTTGCATATGTGGTGGAATGATTTAGATTAGGATGGTCAGAAATGGGTGAGAAAGTAGCTGGGCGCTCTTATAGATATCTGGGAGATTAAACCAAGGGACGATCCGATCAAGGCTCTGATAACTTTCTGGGACCCCGCTTGTAATGTTTTTCGCTTCTCAGACTTTGAGATTACCCCTACTTTAGAGGAGATAGCCGGGTACATTGAGTTTGGATGAGATTTGAGGAAGCAACAACTTATATTTTCAAGGGCTCCGTCGGTGCACAAGTTTTTTGACCTCCTGAATATCAGTAAACAGACAAGTAAAAACCGCGTAAGCAACGGGTGTTGTGCTTTCCATTTCTTATACTTCAGATTTGGGCACTCTTCTAGTTTTGAAGCACATGAACAGGGGTTGAGCAACAAGAAAGATAAGGGTTGTTGGCAAATTCATCGCCGTTTTGCATTTATTGTGGCGTTCCTAGAGATTATGATTTTTCCAAATGAGAAAGGGACAGTTGATATTCGAATGGCTAGAATCGCGCAGATGCTCACTACCAAGGAAGACCATACACTTGCTCCTTTGGTACTGGCAGATATCTATCACGCGTTGACTTTATGCAAAGCTGGGGCCCAGTTCTTTGAAGGTTACAATATCCTCTTACAAATGTGGATGATCGAGCATCTTCGCCATCATCCCAGATTCATGAGTTATGGCTCGAGCCCAAATAACTTCATCACCAGTTAGGAAGAGGTGGTAAAGGATTACAATGTGCTAGAAGGATTTGAAGCATGGGTGTCTCATTTGAAAGCCCTCAAATCAAGCCAAATTGAGTGGTCTATAGGATGGCTCCCGAAGACAGAAGCCATATACATGACTGCTGCTAAAGGATACTTGAGGATAATGGGTGCGAAAGTTATTCAGCCGTATGCGCCACAGAGGGTCTTGAGACAATTGGGAAGGTATCAGATTGTGCCCGAAGATGAAGATCTAAGTACTTAGGTCATAGAGTTGCATCCAGAAGCCGCATTGCCCGAGGCTTTAGTTCAACAAGATTGGAATAGCTGTCGGTATCTTAAAAATGGCACCCAGGTACAAGATGTCGCAAAGGGAGAAGTGGATCCAAACTACGCTACTTGGTTTGAGAAGAGGTCTTATGTGAACAACGAGCCAGAACCCGAATCTGAGAGGCCTGCCAAAAGACCTCATGTGCAAGCTTTTGATGACAAAATCCAAGAAAGATTAGAATGGGGAGAAACGGAAAAAACATATCAAGCTGAGATTCATGCCTTGAAAGAAAAGCTGAGAAACTTGGAATTCAACAATGATCTCCAAGCCCATGAAGCCGAAGGTGAGAGAAGAAAATTGGTTCAAGAGAATGAAGCTCTCAAAGCCAAATCGAAAAGATGAAAATAACAATTGAAAACCCGGCCAGGAGTAAAAGGCGAAAAGCTCATCTACAATCTTACCCAGAAAGCACGTGATTTCGAGGATGATTTACAGAAGACTGAAGTGGATCTAGTAAATGCTCGAGCTAAGTTAGCCAAGGATGCAGGGGAACGAGCCAGTCTCACCTGTCAGTCAAAGGAGAAATACGACAAAGGGATGGTAAGTATGAAAAAATAGGTCAAGATCATTGAAAATGAAATGGACTTGCAGACGAGCCCGCAACAGAACCAAACAACACCCCGAGAGCTCCAGGAGTTTTCAAGGCTTTAATGTATTTGTGATCTTTATTTGAGTCAATACATTTTATTTTGAGTCTGTCAATTTTTTTTGGAGTCTGTTAGGTCTTTTGAGTTGATCTTTTTCTAAGTTTGTTAGTATGTGGGTCTTGAGTCCTTGTAGTCAAAGTGTTTGTTTTTATGAAAAAATTGAAAATCCCAAAAATATTTTTGTTATTTATTTTTCATTTGTATTGCCAAGAACTACGCTTGATCTGATTCATGCGGGGTCATGATACGTAAGCAATCTCCATAGGATTAGACCATAACTAAAAGAAAAAAAAAGAGGAAAAACGAAAGAAGGAAAAACACGAGAGGGGAAGTAAAGAAAAAGAAAACAGAGCATAAAAACTAGAGAGAGGCGTGAGACAGTAGAGACAAAAGAGAAAACAGGAATGAAAGAGAGAAGAAAGAAAAGAAAAAGGAAGTTGCAAAATAGACATAAGGAAAAGCCGGGATGATACAAGCAGTCGAGAAAATGCATAATAGAAACGATTAATTGCTTAGGTGCATTCATTACCCAAATGTGCGGCTACCAATCTGTTAAAACTCTAACCGCTAACGAAGTTGTTGTTGATGTTGAGCCCGGGCAGGTGGTTAGTTGCTTTGGCATTCTGGCAATCCATTCCTACAATACCCGGTCAAAAGGCAGGTTGAACATGACTAACCAAGAATTGGAGGCGAGTATTATTGACCCATCAAAAGAAGTGGAAAAGTTGATGTTAATGCAATGAAAGAAGAGATGTATAAGCTGAAGCAACAAATGGCCGATATGTATCAAGCCTGGGTAAAGGGGCATCCACCATCGGTTTATCCCGCCAACCCTGCTTATATCCTACCGTTGGTTCAACCTCAAGATCCTCCCACTGTGAATTCATCCCCGGCCTTTCCTACTTACCAACAATGCTATGGCACCACCTCCCAAACACTACCAGTCCCACCACATAAACCAGTCACAGACCCTCCCCCACCAACCACTCCTGTGTTTGTGGCACCTCCACCTGCTGCATTGCACCGATCTTCCAGTAAGCCTCTGTTCCAGACTCAAGACAATCATTATTATCCCCCAGAACCAACCTTCAAAGCACCAGAACCATGTTTTGATCTCTCAGCAGAAACTGAGAAGCCTCATAAGAATTCTGAGCAGGAGGAGATAGTTAGGAAAGTCAAAAGCTTGGAGCAATCTTTCAAGAATATGCAGGGGCTAGGTGGACAAGTAAGAGTGGCCTATAAAGACCTGAGTCTGTTCCCAGATGTCCAATTACCAGTAGGGTTCAAGCTGCCCAAGTTTGATTTATATGATGGGCATGGTGATCCAGTGGTGCACCTGAGAGGTTTTTGTACCAAGATTAGAGGGGCAGGTAGAAGATATGAATTACTGATGGCTTATTTTAGTCAAAGTTTAAGTGGCTCAACTTTGGAATGGTACACCCGACAAGATCATGCTCGTTGCATACTTGGGATGATCTGGCCCAAGCATTTGCCTGTTATTTTCAGTACAATCTTGAAATTGTCCCAGACCGTCTGTCACTGACAAAGATTGAGAAGAAACGTGGGGAAAGTTTCAGAGAATACGGCTTCCGTTGGAGAGAGAAAGCAGCGAGGGTTGGCCCTCTGATGAAAGAGAGTAAAATGGTTGATTACTTCTTGCAGGCCCTAGAGCCCACTTATTTCGGTCACTTAGTGTTAGCAGTAGGGAAATCTTTCAATGAAGTGGTGAAAATGGGAAGCATGGTGGACGAAGGACTCAATACCAACAAGATCATGAGTTATTCAGCAATCAAAGCAACCACTCAAGCCATTCAAAGCGACATTAGGGGCGTACTGGGGAAGAAGAAGAAAGAGGACATTGCGGTACTTGAGTTAAGAGCTTGGTCTAGAGGTCCGTCGCCTTACTATAACCAGCCTCGACCCCACCCCCAAACTTAGCCCCACACTCCATATAGCCCACTACAACACTACTATCCATCTCCAGATCCCCACTTCTCTATCCATCATGCACAAAAATATCCTCAACCTCCTGCCCACGCCTAATGGCGTGCGCCAACCCTACAAAATACTTACCCAGCTCCCCAAAAAACTTACCCACCCCCAAAAGCCTATAGAAATCCCCGTGGAGCAGGTTTCCGGCCTAACTAAACCTTCAAGAATGAGAGGACACAGAAGGAGAAGACTTTCACTCCATTGGGAGAATTATATACTAGTCTATTTCACAGGTTGAGACAGTTGGGAATGTTGAAACCAATTGAGCCTAAGTTGCCAAATCCCCTTCCGAGGAATCTTGACCACTCGGTGAGTTGTAAGTATTGTTTAGGAGCCCCGAGGCATGACACAGAGAAATGCTGGAAGTTGAAGACATCCATTCAAGAGCTCTTTGACACCGGTCAAATCGAGGTTCAGTCCCCAGAGGCACATAATATCAACCAGAATCCCATCCCGGCCTATCACGAGACCAACATAATTGAGATAGTGCAAAAAGGAGGAGAGCCTAAGAAGCCCTCGCAGACTGTAATAATGATCAGGTCCAGTGAAGTCAAGTCGAGTAGGGAATCAAGTAGCGGAAAGTCATTGATCAAGGTGAAAGGAATAGGTAGTGAACCAGTTGTGGTAATTGAAAAAGAACCCTCAAGCGGGGTTGCAGTAAAACAGGGGATAGAATAAGTGGTGGTACCAGGAGCATTAAGCAAGCATGTTGTGATTGTGGAAGGTGCTCGCACAACCGGTCATTCTCAAACTGTTAACCCAGCTGCCAATAGGCAATAGCAAGGTCGTCCCTTGGAACTATGGCTGAATGTCCGTGATTTAAAAAGGATAAAAAGTTAAAGAAGAAGTTTGTGAAACCCGTGGTTTGACTCGCTCGAGGAGATGCTTTGCCCCCGAGGAGTTAAGAAAAGCCAAAACCTCCAAAGATAACTTAGTGTTGGTAAAGAAAGCTGTGACCGAAGAAGAGGCAGAAAAATTCTTGAAAAAGATGAAGGTGCAGGACTATTCCATCGTAAAGCAGTTAAGGAAAACCCCTGCCTAAATTTTGTTGCTCTCATTGCTAATCCACTCGGACGAGCACCGTCGGGCATTGATAAAAATCTTAAATGAGGCCCACGTCCCCGACAAGATCTCTGTAAACCATCTAGAAAAGATAGAAAATAAGATTTTTGAGGTCAACAGAGTTACCTTCTCCGATGATGAGTTGCCCATGGAGGGTACTGAGCATAATAGTCCCTTTATCTGACGGTGAAGTGCGAAGATTCTGTGGTTACCAGAGTTTTGATCGACAATGGGTCTAGTGCAAACATTTGCCCTCTCTCCATGCTTAACAAGATAAAAGTGGATGATGATAGAATTCGCAAAAATAGCATTTGTGTTCGAGGATTCGACGGTGGAGGAAAAGATTCAGTGGGTGATATAATACTAGAATTGACAATAGGACCTGTCGATTTCACTATGGAATTCCAAGTGTTGGATGTGGTGGTTACTTACAATCTTTTGCTGGGGCGACCCTGGATTCATGCTGCCAAGGCAGTGTCGTCTACCTTGCACCAGATGGTGAAATTTTAATAGGACAGACAGAAAATTGTGGTACACGGTGAGGATAATCTATGCGCCCTGGGTGATGCCATTGTACCTTTCATCAAAGCTGAAGATGACAAGGGTCCATGGGTCTATCAAGTCTTTGACATGGTATCAGTTGAAAAAATCCCAGAAGGTGAGTGTGTTTCAATCCCTAAAGTAGCAACCGCATTAGTCATGGTGGCTTCGAAGATGTTGAAAAATGGCTTCGTACCTGGCAAGGGTTTGGGTACTTCTCTACAAGGCATCGTACAACCAGTGTCTCTTCCTAAAAACTTGGATACTTTTGGTTTGGGATTCAAGCCTACAGTTGTGGGCATAAGGCGAGCCAGAAAGCTGAAACAGAGAGCATGGGTTCTTCCAAAGCCCATCTCGTGGCTGTCCAGATCATTTGTCAGGCCTAGTGCCAGGAAGCGCCCAATGTCAACAGTTCCTAGTTCATTGATTGATGCTGATAGAGATTTAGATAAGGGGTTCAAGAGGTTGTTCAATGAGGTAAACATGGTGGAAGCTGGAGAAGGATCAAGCAAGGCAGATGTGCAATTTGTGGGGCCCTGTGCAAAGATCAACAATTGGGAAGCTACTCCTCTTCTTACTCGGAGGGAGTCGTGGTAGTCGGCTTTGATTTTTCTTTTAGTTTAATCTGGATTATTTCCAGGGTTGTAATTCAGATACTATGTTCCGTCCGTTTGGATGAGTTAAACCTTGTTATCTTTAAATTTCAATGAAATGCAATTTCCCCTTTCTTTTCATTCCTGATATTTTTAATTTTCTTTTCTTTCTTGTACAGTCCTTTTTATGTTGGTTTCAGTGACATGACATGCATGAGGAATCTCCGGACCAATCTTAAATGCCAATCTAATTCTGAAATAATAATACAAGAGATTGAGTGTGATGGCGAACTGGAATATGATAATGAGAAAGCCTTTGAGGAAATCAATAAAGAATTAAGCCATTTTGAAGAAAAACCCAAACCTAACCTGAGTGATACAGAAGCAATCAACTTAGGGGATCAGGGTAATGTCTGGGAAACTAAAATAAGTGTCCATCTTGAACCACAGCTCAGGGAGGAGATAATTAAAGCATTGTTTGAGTACAAAGATGTTTTTGCATAGTCATATGATGACATGCCGGGTCTAAGCACTGACTTGATGGTTCACAAATTGCCCACCGACCCAGCATTCCCTCCTGTCAAGCAGAAACTGAGGAAATTTAAAACTGATATGAGTGTGAAGATCAAAGAAGAAGTTACCAAGCAGTTTGATGCAGAGGTCATCCAGGTCACGCGGTATCCCACCTGGTTAGCCAATGTTGTGCCTGTGGATAGAAAGACTAGGGTATGCGTTGATTATCGTGATCTCAACAAGGCAAGTCCAAAGGACAATTTCCCATTGCCAAACATCCATATCTTGATTGATAATTGTGCCAAACATGAGATTGGTTCTTTTGTGGATTGTTGTGCAGGCTATCACTAGATCTTAATGGATGAGGAAGATGCAGAAAAGACAACATTCACTACGCCATGGGGAACATACTGCTATAAGGTCATGCCATTTGGGTTGAAAAATGCTGGGGCAACCTACATGAGAGCGATGACAGCCATATTCCACGACAGGATACACAGGGAGATCGAGGTGTATGTGGATGATATAATTATAAAGACCAGGAACCAGTCTGACCACGTCCCGGATTTAAGAAAGTTCTTCCAAAGGCTTTGCAGGTACAATCTCAAGCTCAATCCTGCAAAATGTGCTTTCAGTGTTCCATCTGAAAAATTGTTGGGATTTATAGTCAGTCGTCGAGGTATTGAATAGGACCCATCTAAAATCAATGCCACCTCCAAAGAATAAGATTGAGGTGATAAGTCTGTTAGGGAGATTGAATTACATAAGCAGGTTTATCGCTCAGCTTACGACAACTTGTGAGCCCATCTTCAAGCTGTTAAAGAAGGATGCTGCGATCAAGTGGACAGACGAATGTCAAGAAGCATTTGATAAGATAAAGGGGTACTTGTCAACCCACCAATACTGGTCCCGCCAAAACCAGAGAGCCTTTAATTCTGTATTTGACGGTTTTGGACAACTCATTTTGATGTGTGTTAGCTCAGCACAATATCACCGGTAGGAAAGAACATGCCATATACTACCTCAGCAAGTAGTTCACAGCTTATGAGGTTAAGTATACTTAGCTTGAGAGAACCTGTTGCGCCTTAAGTTGGGTGGCGCAGAATTTGAAACATTACTTATCATCGTATACCACTTACCTCATCTCTCGGTTGGATCCGTTAAAGTACATATTTTAGAAGCCTATGCCCACATGAAGGCTCGCAAAGTGGCAGATCTTGCTTACAGAATTCAACATTGTCTATGTGACCCGGACTGCAATGAAAGCACAAGCATTGGATAAGAATCCAGTAGATGAAGAATATGAACCTTTGAAGACATACTTCCCTGACGAAGAGGTAATGCACGTTGGTGAGTTGCAACAAGCTGAGAAGCTAGGATGGAAACTTTTCTTTGATGGGGCTTCCAATATGAAAGGCGTTGGGATATGAGCGGTACTTATTTTTGAAACAGAGCAGAATTAACCTGTTACAGCTCAGCTTCACTTCTATTGTACTAATAACATGGCTGAGTATGAGGCATGCATCTTGGGTTTGAGGTTAGCTGTGGATATGGGTGTCCAAGAAGTCTTGGTCATGGGCGACTCGGACCTTCTGGTACGCCAGATTCAAGGAGAATGGGAAACACAAAATTTGAAGCTTATACTGTATCAACAATGTTTGCATGATCTTTATCAACGGTTTCAATCAATAGAATTCAGGCATATCCCAAGGATTCATAATGAAGTTGTTGATGCTTTGGCTACGTTGGCGTCAATGTTGCATCATCCAGATAAAGCCTATGTAGACCCTTTGCAAATTCATGTCCGCGATCAGCATGCCTACCGTAATATAGTGGAAGAAGAACTTGATGGTGAGACATGGTTCCATGATATCAAAGAATACCTTAGAATGGGAGTGTATCCGGTACAGGCCACAAGGGATCAAAAAAGAGCAATTCGACGTTTGGCAAGTGAATTTTTCTTCAGTGGAGGGGTATTATACAAAAGAACTCCATATCTTGGGTTGTTAAGATGCATAGATGCTAGACAGGCCACAACTATTATGGCTGAAGTACATTCGGGAGTTTGTGGACCACATATGAGTGGGTATGTGCTAGCAAAGAAGATTTTCCGAGCAGGTTATTATTGGCTTACTATGGAGCGAGACTGTATTAGTTTCGTGCGCAAGTGTCATTAGTGCCAGGTGCATGGAGATCTGATTTATTATCCACCATTGGAATTGCACACAATGTTCGCACCATGGCCTTTCGTTGCCTGGGGCATGGATGTCATCGGGCCAATTGAGCCAACAACATCAAATAGGCACAGGTTCATTCTGGTGGCCATTGACTATTTCACCAAGTGGGTTGAGGCTAAAATGTTCAAGTCTGTAACCAAGAAAGCAGTGGTCGATTTTGTGCATTCAAATATCATTTGTCGGTTTGGGATACCAAAGGTGATCATTACAGATAATGGGGCTAATCTTAATAGTCATCTGATGAAAGAGGTATGCCAGCAATTCAAAATTACATATCGTAATTCCACTCCTTATCGCCCAAAGGCAAATGGATCAGTTGAGGCACCCAACAAGAATATATAGAAGATACTGCGGAAAATGGTGGAAGGTTCTAGACAGTGGCATGAAAAGTTGCCTTTTGCATTGCTGGGTTATCGCACTACTGTCCGTACTTCAGTAGGGGCGACTCCTTATTAATTGGTGTATGGTACCGAGGTCGTGATACCTGCAGAGGTAGAAATTTTGTCCCTTCGGATTGTCGCAGAAGCTGAAATTGATAATTATTGAATGGGTCAAAGCCCGCTTGGAGCAATTGAGTTTGATCGATGAAAAAAGATTAACAGCAGTGTGTCATGGTCAGTTGTATCAACAAAGAATGGCTAGAGCATATAATAAGAAGGTGCGCCCACGAAAGTTCGAAATGGGTCAGCAAGTGTTGAGGCGTATTCTTCCACATCAGGCCGAGGCCAAAGGCAAGTTTGGCCAAATTGGCAGGGGTCGTTCATCGTGACGAGAGTGTTATCCAATGGTGCTTTGTACTTGACAGACATACAAGTCAATTGTGTCAAAATGGCCATCAATTCCGATGCGGTCAAGAGATATTATGTATGATTTCCTTTGTTTTAATTGCATTTGTTTGAACTTGGCATGTTTTGGAGATTGAAACGACGAATGCATTTTGTTCTGCTATCTAAACACTTTATCTTTTGTTACCCCCTTTGAGCCTTATTTTTTTTTCATAACCCCTCTTTTGGAATCAGTAACAGAATTCATAAACACAAGCGTGGAAAGTAAGTGAAGGAAAAAGAGAAAGATAACAATGAAAAGAAAGAGAATAAAAGAAGAAAAAAAAAAGAAAATCAAGAAAAAAAAAGAAAAAGAAGAAAAGAAAAGAAAATAGCAATAGCAAAAGTAGTCTCACGAAGTACGTTCGACCTGATTCCTTTTAAGGATACGTAGGCAGCCTCACGGTTCGGTCCCATCATAATAAAAATCCAAAAGTCCCCAAGCAAGAAACTGGGGCAGAAGTTGCGGTTGTTGTGAGAAATCTGATTCCAAAAGTTGTAATTTTAAGCCCATTTGAATTGTTTTGAGCCTTTGATACCCTTTCTTTCTAACCCTGTCCAAAAGCCTGCATTACGGTCCAAAGAAAGACCTTCTGATCAGCCTTCAAGAAATGCCAAGTCAAGCAAGAAGAGGCGATTCATGTCAGGGACAACACTCTGGTCCAAGCAGAAAAATGATGAAAATGAGAGAGTCTTATTGGTGAAAACCCTCACGGGCATCGTAAGGCAACGCGAGCTGAGAGAAATGAAAAATGAGAGAGTGTTATTGGTAAAAATTCTCACAGGCATCGTAAGGTGACGCGAGCTGAGAGAAATGAAAAATGAGAAAGTCTTATTGGTGAAAACCCTCACGGGCATCGTAAGGCAAAAGTGAGTTGAGAGAAACCATAAATGAGAGAGTCTTATTGGTGAAAACCCTTGCGGGCACCTTAAGGTGAAAGTGAGTTTTCAGATGAGAGAGGTATATGGGTGAAAACCATTCAGGACACCGCAGGATGAACAAAGCTAAGGTTTGGGTGAAGAAATGAGGTTATGGAATTCTGGGGCAACAAAGTATGGCAATTGAAAGTTGATTGGTTGGACAGATTGGGCCGATTAATCCAAGATTCATGTCATGATCAATGGTACCAGTTGTTCCACTCAGATAAGTCTCTTTTCCTTTTCTTTCCTTTTTGTAAGTCGCCTGGTTTTGGATACTCTTTATCCTTAACTTTCAAGGTCATTGAATTTCATTCCTTTTGGGGTTTGTTCTTTAAGATGTTTCAATGTCAGTCTTGTTCAAAACAAATAAGAAAGGATGTCAAGGCTCACTACCAGTTTCCCAATTGCAAAGCACAGTAGGGCCAGAACGTACCAAAGATGGCATAATACAAGGGGTCACCGGAAGTTTCGTCAGTAGATTGGTTGGGTAATTTTATGGGGGATACAAAGTTTCAGATAAGAGGGGTCAGAGATGTGAAACAACAGTCTAGGTATAAAACACTCAGGTCATCGAAGGTCATGGGGTTTGAAAGTCAGTCAGAAAGTCAAGCGATTCAGGGCCAGTTCGGGAAGCAAGTCAAAGCAAAACACAGCAGCGGAGACATCTTCAGCAAGAATGCCATCAACTAACCACCATTTTAAACTCACAAGATTTTTCTTTGATTGAAACAGGGGCAGAAAGTTTTCGTTTGTTTCGGAGAAACTCTCCGTAGGGAAAGAGCAAGCACCAAAATAGGTTTGACCGTAAACTCTCAGGACCTTCCTAAAAATAGGGCTTAGATAAATTTCAAAACAAATCATAGAAGAATGTGAGATGATTGCAAAGTTGCATGTTTAAGATAGGATTCAATTAGGAGTTTTAAGGACCCTCCTGAATATTGGGACATAGCTTTAAGAGTTCCATAAGACAATAAGGTTTGGCTTAAGTTCTGTTGTAGGGTAATATAAGTTAGCAGTAAAATTGTCACTTTCAGGATAATAGTTCATTTTCAGGACCCTCCTGGATAATGGGAATTGGCTTAAGACTTTTTTTTTTTAAAGATAACTAATGTAACGGGAGTAATCCTTTAGAATATGTAGCTTAGAGTTGTCAGGACCTCCCTGGATGATAGGAATTAACTTTCAAATTCTTATAAAAGTTAGTAGAATAATTCAGTTTAACACTCACCCATGTGCCCAGCTACCAAATTGGGGCAGAAAATTTTCTTTATTTTGTCTATTTTATTGAAGTCAGGAGCCCGCCTGAAGAACAGAGGAATACGGTCAAGTTTTAGCAGTCAGGAACACGCCTGAAGAACAGAGGAATACATTTCAAGTTTAGCAGTCAGGAACCTGCCTGAAGAATAGAGGAATACATTTCAAGTTTAGCAGTTAGGAGCCCGCCTGAAGAACAGAGGAATACATTCAGGTTTCAGCAGTCAGGAGCCTGCCTAAAGAACATAGGAATACATTTCAAGTTAGCAGTCAGGAGCCCGCCTGGAGAACAGAGGAATACATTCAAGTTTTAGCAGTCAGGAGCCCGCCTAGAGAACAGAGGAATGCATTTCAAGTCAACAGTCAGGAGCCCGCCTGGAGAACAGAGGAATACATTCAAGTTTTAGCAGTCAAGAGCCTTCCTGGAGAACAGAGGGAGTACAGTTCAAGTCTTATCTTTCAAGTTTTACTGATATTCGGCAACACAATTTAGTTCATAACCACATGTGCACTCAGCCACCAAACTGGGGCAGAATTTTTTTTTGTTTTTTCTATTTTGTTGAAGTCAGGAGCCCTCCTGAAGAACAGAGGAATACATTTCAATTCAGCAGTCAGGAGCCTGCCTGGAGAACAGAGGAATACATTCAAGTTTTAGTAGTCAGGAGCCCGCCTGAAGAACAGAGGAATACATTTCAAGTCAGCAATCAGGAGCCCGCCTGAAGAACAAAGGAATACATTTCAATTCAGCAGTTACGAGCCCACCTGAAGAACAGAGGAATACATCAATCAGGAGCCCGCCTGGAGAGTAGGGAACACATTCAAGTTCAACGATCAAGCATTACCCGGAGAAAGGAAAACATCTCAAAGTGTAGTTGGCAGTCAGACAGCCACCCGAAGAAAGAGCAAAACATCTCAGATCACAATTCAAGTCGGCAACAAAAGGATATCACCGGAAGAGTACAAGTCAACAAGGTAGCAAGAACCACGAGAGCAAGTTTGAAGATATAGATAGGATTTTTGTAAAGCATAGATCATAGTCTAGTATAGCTTCTTCTTATTTTTTGACATGGTGTAATAAGGGGGTCAGCAAGTAATAACAGCAGCACCAGCAGTGAAATCACAACTTCCGGTAGTCCCAGCTACCAAAACTTCCGGAACTACACTGACCTGATTCCTTTTTAGCCAAGGATATGTATACAACCTCGGAAGCAGGGTGCGGTCAAATCTTTCAAAAAATGCTTCCCACGGAGTATCCAAATGGGCAAAAATCGCTCGTAGACGCTCACTTATCTTTGCCCGAAAACTCTTCGTGTTTCCGAGAAAAGAGGGGCAGCTGTGAGCACGTGATTTTTGACCTATATGAATACTCCCACAAGTTCAAAGAAAATAATTTCTTTTTATTATTTGTAATTTTATGGATTTTCGTGGTATTTTTTTGTTAATTGTTTGCATTGTTGTCTGTGCAATTTAATTAGTGAAAAAAAATATCAAAAAATATGTTGCACGTGCATTTAGGAGTTAATGTTGCATTTTAAGAATTATTTAGCAATTAAGTGTTACTAAATACAAAAATCACAAAAAATAGTTTACTGTTGCACTTTTGATTTTAGTTTGAAATTTTTGGTAATTTTCTTTAATTTGGTTTTTCATTAGTTGTGGTAATTATTAGTTAATTAATACAATGTGGTAGGAGAATTGGATTTAGGAATTATTTTTGTAGGTTTTTATTTTTTTTTTGCTTTAATTTGGAAAATAAAAGAAAAAGAAAAAGAATTAAATGAAAAAAAGAAAGAAAGAAGAATTGAATTGAAGATATCAGATTTGTGGACCAAAATTTGAAATTTCCCAGGCCCAATGTGAAATACTCGCCCAAATTACCCTGTCTCCAGCCTAAACCCATTCCCCATACCCGGTCCGACCCCCCAGTTTAACCAAACAATGTCGTTTTGAGTAGGATTAATCCCAACCGTCGAGGTTTGATGATCAAACGGCTGGGAAGCTTAGATTGGTTAATATATAAGTGTCCAAATAAACCCTACCCCCCTCAGAACCCCCCAGGCCCCGTCTCTAACCTCACACCCAGAGAATATAATGCCACCGCCTACCACCGTGCACCGCCGGCTACGATCGTCCAAAGACCCCCAAATTAACACCACCTGACCGCCTTGCCTTCCTCTTTCCAAATTCACACCCCATTTCCCTCGAATCCAATCCAAACCTCTCGAATCTTTTAAACCCTAGCCGCCGCCATGATTCTCCACCACCGCCGGTGGCGGCGTCCCTTCAAATACCACTCAAAATTTAGTTAGACAACCTCCCCTCACCTCATATACCCTTGTACTTCGCCCTTTCATTTCAAGGTTAGACCCTGTTCCTCTGTGAAGTTTCAAAATTGGTTTTGGAGTTAAAATAAGTGCTAGACGTTTTCGCCCCAAATTGGAATCAATGGAAGTCTATGCAAGTCATCGTCCCTTGATTAATTTATTAGGTATTTTTTCTGCTTCTCGTTATTTCTTTTTTTCCTCTCTTCTTTCACTTATGTCTCAGAATGCATCTCGATTGTATTGGGTCTGTTTCTTTCCATTTCTTCTTCATCTGTTAAATGCTAGTTAATATATGCTGTAGGTTTAAAATTTAAGTCATATTAATAATCTTCAGTATGTTAATGTGTTTGGATCTTTTCTTCTTTAGTATTTTGATTTCATCTTGGCTCGCTTCTATGTGCTTTGGTCCATTATTTTTCGTTTGATGTTAAAGTGACTGAAATGATTTGGGTTCACCTCCTTCGTGGCCTGTGGTGCCTCTTATCACATTTTGGGCCTCGAAAGTCCAGGCAGCCTAAAAGCTATGGGCCCTGCGGATGCAGTAGCCCATTTGAATTAATGGTTAGGCTAAAGTAATTTCAGGGTAGTTAAAAGGGGTATTTTGGGTAAATTAGGTTAGGAAATCTTTTGGTACTGAAATAATAAGCCCCTAGAAGCTTCTAGGTTGGGGTTTGAATGGCAATTTCTGATTTTGGTAATATTAACTTGGGTAGTAAGTTAGAAATTTAGAGGTAACTTAGTTAAAACAAAAATTCAAAAGGGGAAAAAGGGTACAAAACTAATTCTGAAGTTTGCCCTAACCATTTGCCTATAAAAGGCATTGTGTACTTGCCTTGCAAGTCAAGTTTTTGAGAGAAAAAATACAGAAAACCACACTGCTACTGTTTCATTGGATTGTTGCTTTCCTTCGATTTCTGAATCCTTCGAATGCTGAATTAATTTCTAAATGGTTTGAGGATTTAAAATGGATTGAGCTTGGTGCTATTTTGTTTGAAGATTGTCGAAATCACTATTTCATTAAGTTTTTCTGTGATCTCTTCGACTTCTAATTCATGAAATAGTATTTTTAAGCTATTTGGGTTGAAATGACTTAAAGTTGGTGTTTAAAAGCTGGGTTTGGAGTTTTTGATTTTGGGTTTTGGTTACTCGCCATCAGTTGTGGATTTAAAGTGGTTTCGTGGACTAATTTTGCTATTGGTTTACTGTTGTTGCTACTGCTGATCTTGCTTCCATCTTACTTTCCTTTTTCAGGTATTTCTTTAACACTTTGAAGACCAATTGAATGTAATTCAAGGCCTGGTTTTAAGAAATGTGATTAAACTTGAGGTAGCTTGAATTTTGCTAGACTAGAAGTCAATTTCTGGATCTAGGTGTATTTGAGTGGATTTCCAGCTTTCTACTAAGGGTCTGTTGACAGAATATATTCATGTTTGATTCACTAGTTTCATGTGTTAAAACCAACGGTGTTATTAGCTTTGATAAATGTGTGCATTGTGTGCTTTTGAGGACTTGATAGTTTCTGCTCTAGTGATACCAGTTTAAAGATTTGAAGGTTGTCATCTATGAGTATTGGTTTGATTGTTCTGCACTTTAAATTTCAGCATATGCAAAATAGATGTACAGGTGTTGGTAAAACAAAACATTCTCTTCAATGTTAAAGGTTCACATAATCAGTTTATTGCTTTGGCTATAATGTTGGGATTGGAAAGAGTTAAGGCCATGATAGAAATTATTTTTGAAATCACGTTGACATTTGGTTAGAAGTCATGAATGCAATTATACTTTAAATGGTGAGACAAATTGTATGCGAGCTTTGTCGCGTCAGTTATCGTCTTTGTTATAGAATGAGATTTGGCATCAAACATACACTTCACAGCTGCTTTAAAAATTGGAAGAAATGATCAGTACTTGTTTTAGTCTCAAGATTTTTTTATGCAGAATGCAATTTGTTCCAAGTAGTGGCAGTAAATCCCATAGCTGGGCCTTTATCTTTGGCCCAATGGCGTCTGAAGCTTCTCAGTGGAGGCAGTCTAGTTTTGGGCTTTTTCTCAAGCCCAATTTCTTTAATGGCATGGCCCCGTTTTAATTTCATAACTTAGATACAACAAACAACAAGTATTCGTAGAAAGCCTTTAGGGCCGTCTAAAACACGATTGTGATTGCGTATACGTTCGCGTAATATGATCACAATTCTAAAATCAATTTGGAGTATGCGTTCGCGCAACTTCGATCAAACTTTTCTTAATAATAAAATAGGTTTTTGTGGGTTATTAATTAGTCTTTATGGCCCTCGTACTAGCCTTATAACCTAGATATTAAAAATGACTAATATATCGTAGAATATCCTTTAGGACCGTTTAAAATACTAGTGTGATTGTGTATACGTCCGCGTAACACAATTACGCTTCTAAAAATAAAATCGGAGTATGCGTTCGCGCAACTTCGACCCAAATTTTCTTAATAATAATAAAGCGTTATTAATTGTGGACACGTTCGCGTGACATGATTTTCGACGTGCCAAACAAATGGGTATACGTACGCGTAACCCGTTTCAAGATAATATTTCTTAATTAGAAGCGGTAAAAGAAGGAAACGCACATAGGTTCTAAAATCAGTAATTAAATAATTGTGTAAGCCAAGTATTATCAAAGCGACTATGCTAGAACCACAGAACTCGGGAATGCCTAACACCTTCTCCCGGATTAACAGAATTCCTTATCCGGATTTTTGATTCACAGACTATATACAGATTCAAACCCTTTCCTCGATTCGGGATTTTAACCGGTGACTTGGGACACCATTAATTATCCCAAGTGGCGACTCTGATTTTAATTTAAATAAATCCCGTTTCGATTGTCCTTTAATTGGAAAAACTCCCTTTTATTATACCCTTTCGGGGGTGTAGTAGAAAAAGGAGGTGTGACACATGCTATGAAGTGCTTTCAACATACAGGTTTAGGGCCAACCAACTATGTTGATAAGCAATACAACATTGCTGCATACTTAAACACATACAGTGGGCAGTTACAACTAGTGGGTGCTGAGCATTATTTGCCGGCAGAACTATTTAAAATGGTGTGTAACAAGGACTATTTGCGTAATCTACAATTGCAAAAAAGAACGTGTATACCGAACCAAATGGATGTTGGTGATACCGTTTATGCGCGTAAATGTGGCATATGCTCGCAAACAGGACACAACCATCGTAAATGTCCTTCAGCTGGCTTGGGTGGCAGTGTTAATCCAACTCCTGGTGGAAGTTCATATAATGTGCCCAACTATCAAGGATACACGTAGTGTGTTGTTTTCGTAATGTGGTTGTAATAAGTGCATGTACTTGTTTATGTTGCAAGATGCATCAAATAAAATTATGTTTTCATTGTAGTTAAATCTTATTGATATTTAATATTTTTCGGTTGAATAAATTAATAAATTTATCCTTCCCGTTCATGTAATTAAAAATAGTATTTGATTAAAAAATAAAAATTTTTTACGTTGACTTTATAATTATATACTGTAATATTTAATTATTAAATATTCATATATGGGTTCCAGGCTCGATATTTGCGGCTTAGTAGCACCAAGATATCATGAATTCTTGTATGTATTAATTTTATTATTTTACATGTTAATTTTATAATTTTATATATTTTTGTAAATTAAATAATTAATTTTTATAATTATACAATATTTAATTATTAAATATTCACATATGGGTTCCAGGCTCGATATTTGCGGCCCAGTAGCACCAAGATATCCTGAATTCTTGTATATGTTAGTTTTATTATTTTATATGTTAGTTTTATAATTTTATATGTTTGTTTGTGAATTAAATAATTAATTTTTATAATTATACAATATTTAATTATTAAATATTTACATATGGGTTCCAGGCTCGATATTTGCGGCTCGTAGCACCAAGATATCCAAAAAATATTGTTCTTTTCTCATGTTATTTTCTTATGATTGTTGACTATAATTAGACAGAGTTTGTGTTTGATCTATCAGTTATTTTGATGTATTTTTGAGTATAAGAGATACTTAAACTACAGGGATACTATGCTAAAAAGCACTACATTTTATTACGCTAAAAGGGAATACATTTTACTACCCTAAATGGGCACTATATTACTATTTTTCAACCAATAAATAATATAAACCAGATAAAAACAACAAATACATTTAATCACAAAACATTCACGAAAATACATATATAACAGTAAAAAAAAAAAAAAAATTTTAACAAATAATAATGATTTCTCAATTTTTACCTATTTTTTAGCGCACTAATATATAAGCCTGGATAAAAATAACATACCAATTTAATTGTAAAAAATACACAATACAACATAGAACACACGTAAAACAATTAATATGCAATTTTTATGCGAGTTTCGACGAAAACTAAATCGGAATACATCAATTTATATTTTTTGAAAAGTTGAAGAATTGAAGATTTGAGTCCGAAACGAGCAACCCCACAATGAGAGAATGCCTTAGCTAGGATGTGGGACCAACACACTTTACTTTTTGTGGTACGGGTGGGGTCCACTCGAGTTTTTTTAGGTCATTAATGGAGGGG
>MU755473.1:94925-116363 GCA_026770625.1 Nicotiana glauca
GGGGGACCGCTGGAACAAAATTTTAAATTGTGTGGGGGGAGGGGGAGGGGGTTTGCTTTCTGTTCTGAACGTGGGGGAAGGGAAGGGGGCGGATAATGAAGATGTAAAGCGTGTTTTAGTAAAGCGTTTTATATAAAGCGCTTTATCAAACTACGTTTTAGTTAAACGTCTTATCAGCTTCAAGTAAAGCGTGGTTTGGAAGCGCGTTTTATGTAAAACATGATTTTAAAACGCTTTTTACCTTAACGTCCCAAACGGACATTAAAGTAAAGTGCGGTTTAAAATCCCGTTTCATATAGTTTGGTTACTATGTTTTTCCCCCACTTATTTCGATATTTTGAGTCCAAAAAGACCATCATTGGGTTCCGACTCCATTAGAGGATCCTTTGGTTTAGTTACTAGTATCTACGGTCAGAATAGTGTTAATGGAGATCTTACCCGAATCTTATGAAAATATAGACTTTTTTCGATAAGCATAGTCACAACAGTGTTGAAATAGTGTGGAAGCCACAAAAAAGAAACACCAATAACAACCAGATAATAAGAGCCCGTTTGGCCATAAAAAAAATCAAGATTTTATTTTATTTGTTTTCTAAATCAATGTTTGGCCATGAAAATTTCAATTTCACTTGAAGTTGAATTTCGGATATTTTTCAGAATTTAAAAAACTCCAAAAAGCTATTTTTTGAAAAATTCACTTCGAAGCACTCACAAAAATTCAAAAATAGTTTCGAATTGTATTCATATTCAAACACAACTGTAATTTTCAAATATTTTCAACTTGAAAAAAAAATCACTTTTTTTTCCAAAAATTTCACTTTGAAAAAAAGTTACTATGGCTAATCAAGTATTGCATTATCTTAAATATGTTAGAAGTATTATATTTGTGTGATTGAAACGGCCTCTCTACCTTCGTTAGGTAGGGGTAAGGTCTGCGTACAGACTACTCTCCCTAGATCTGACCTGTTGGGAATATACTGAGTATATTATTATTGTTGTTGTTGTATTATATTTGTGTGATTATAAAACCACGTGAAAAAGAACTAAAATAAAAAATTTAAAGTAAAATTATACTAAACATACTAAAGAGTTATTATTTTTTGGTATGGACTAAAAAAGCAATTATGTCCTATAAAATGAAAGAGAAAGTTGCTCATTCATGATTCATGAAACTCGTTTTTCATAGATACAACGTACTTAAGAAGATGGGATATTACAATATTAACATTTTTATTCTTGACTTAATATCCCGAGAAATTAAAAAAAAAAAAATTATATATAGTTTCTTCACATATAGTGACATTTGAGCCGAATGTATACACAATAGTGACCTTTGAGCATACGAAGGAATTAAAGAGGATTTGTCGTTGGCACAATTCTGGAAATTATTCCAAAATATCTAACTCGGTGTGCCCCAATTTATTATTATTTTAAAATTTCTCTTTCAGTCTGTGTCATAATAGCTTATCATTTTCCTTAATATCATATATACTTGAAAAAATAATGTTAATCGTTAAATATCATATATATTTGGAAAAAAAAATTCATTTTCAAAATTTGACCTCTCTTTTATGATATTTACTATAAATATGTCAACCCTGAGGGATAGCTCAACTGGTAAAGGCCAGAGGATAAAAGTCTTCAGGTCGTCAGTTCGAGCCCCCGCAGGGCCATTGGAGGCATTACAAATCGGCTGCGTTTCCAGGGCCCCGTGAAACTAACCGGACACCCGCATTAAAACAACGGGACCTGATCGGTACAACTAGTCGGGTTCGCGAATCGATGCCCGAAAACCACGGTTATAAAAAAAAACTATAAATATGTCACACTAAATTAAATCACATAATTATAACAATATGATTAAAGTATCTAATTTTCATCTGAAATTCGATTGTTAAAAATAAAAACAAAGACCATTGGATATTTTTGTTTTTTCTTCTTCTTCTTCTTTTTTTTTTTTCCTTTTATTCCTTTGCTGGTTTTTTGGTGGGGTTGGCTATAAGAGAGGATGATTGATTCAGTCTTGGAAAAAGTTTCTTGTCATTTTCTTCCAAAGAGCATGAAATGGAACTTGTGGATAATGCTTTGCTTTCAAATATAACAAGGAAAGATCAAAATAAACTTAGGAAATGACGCATTTCCTTTAACTATTTCTGTTTATTTTTTTGACTTATATACGCGTTTGACGGTAAATTCTAACTTATAAGTATGACATATTGCGCGACATCACAATTTTCAGCGGAAAAAATGCATTTGCATTAACTGATACAATCATTGAAATTATTCATGTACTTTTTTTGAAGGTAATTTATATACACGTACGTCGATGTAAATGCTTTTTATGTTATGGATGATTCATTGTAATATAATTTAATATATTCTAACAAGTTAGTTCATCATATTATTAATTAATATTTATCATAAAAATTATTTAATAATACCTTATATGTGTTTTTTTTCTGAAATTATTTTTACATTACCGATATACATAATTACTCGTTCATTTTCGGTAAATTAGGTTTGATCCCAATTCTTCTAATAGTTCATTTTGGGTTTATTGTTTGGCAAATTGGAGGCCTTTTTAGAAAAATACACTAATCTGTTAGGATATATTGATGTACATAGTTGACACAATATCCTTTTCGATATCACTTTAAGCACTAAAAACTTTGTTTGAGTAACTCAAAAACAAACATGATTTGAGTTTCTAACTACCCCATCACGTAATTTTTGTACTCTAATAATATTATAATGATTATTAGTCATTATAAGCTGGCTTAAAATATTTTTGAGTTGTATATTCAAAACAAAGAATTGCCTTGTCATACTCTATAAGACTATGGTATACGGTCAAAATCGGACTCGTCCCTTGTGTGATTAATCGAGACTAGAATATGTTAGGTTAAGGTTCGACCTCGTATTATATTGAATCATGATACAAAATTAGATCGTCGAGCTCATGACCCAAAGACCGTTCAAGATCGAGGAAAACTTACCGAGCCAAATAACGGAAAGCCAAAATATCCGCGATCGGTCGATGATCACGGTGGAAATCTCGGCACATATCAAGGAAAGGCCTGAGTAATGAGCAAGTCATAAGATTGTTTTGCCCTATATAGAATTGTACCAAGAGTAGGATACCCTTACTTAGGGGTGTTCATAAAAACCCGAAAAATCGAACCAAACCGAAAACCAAACCAAATCGACCAAAAAAGCCGATACTTTTTGGTTTGGTTTGGTTTGGTTTTGGTTTAAAATTTTAAAAACCAATCAAATTTGGTTTGGTTTTGGTTTTAATCAGGAAAAAACCGAACCAAATCGACTATAGGAGTAGTTATTTTAAATTTATTATTACACCTATATATATGTATTTTGTTATACAAAGTTTCAAAAAAATTATGATAAATATTAATAGTTTGCACTTTTAATATAGTTCTTTACCTTTACATTCTAGTTTGATTGGTAGTTTTTCATTTTGTGTTAAAATAACATATTTTTAATTGAGTCCTTAAATTATTCATCACTATTTGATTCAATTCTCATCAATATATTTTGGTAAATAATAGATTTCTCAAAGGGCAATTGATTTGATAATGTTACATTGAAAATATGATCGCCAGTATATGTGTTTGGTAGTGTATGTCTTATATTTAAGAAAAAACCGAAAAATAATCGAAAAAACCGAAAAACCGACATAAACCGAATCGAAAAAAACCGACTTAATTGGTTTGGTTTGGTTCTAATATTTGAAAAACCGACTTGCTTGGTTTGGTTTCTTTTTAGGGAAAAATCGATCCAAACCGAACCATGAACACCCCTACCCTTACTATATAAAGGGGTTTTCTCATTATTTGTAATATACATCATTTTACGAAACATAAAGCAATATAGTATCATTTTCTAGCTTTTATTATCTTGTCATTCTGTTCATACCCCAGTTGAAACATCTTTGGCTCAAGGGTGACTGAACTTGAGGGCCAAAGCTATTCGATTCGTGTGGTTTGCATTTATTCTTTTATCGCCAGTTTCAATATTAATCTATTCTCTTAATTTGTACCGAGTTATATCACCTATCCTTAAAACCACATATAAATTCAATTGTTATCCAATTTTAAGGGGTAAACAGTTTGGCGCCCACCATGGAGCTAAGGATAATAGTGATTACCTGGTACAAACTCTCGTAACGCACACTATTTTACACTTGTTCTGTGAAGTATCTTTAATTACAAGACTAAAATGTCAAACTCTCAGTCAGCAACTCTACACGTTGACAATGATTTCGGCCACCACGACGAAAATGATAACATAGCACCAGGGAACGATATAACTCCGGCTGACCTTGATGGAGTTCCGACTATAGATCCGATCAACGTCAGCTCACATATAGCCGTCGATAGAAATTTGGCTGTCGATCCCGAAGGCAGCGTCCGTCGGGATGTTTGATCAGCCGCTCAAAGGGCACGTGGCAGTGAAGATGACGGGATCAGCCTGCGGGTGATCTTCAAAATGTTGTAGGCTCAGCAAGAAGCAATAGCCCAGCTCCAGAACCAGAATCACCCACCGAGCCATCCGAAGAAGTTGTACACAAGGTCGAATCGGTTTCAATAAAATTGAATGAGAAAGAATCGCAGGCCATCCTGCAATTATAAAGATTCTCAAAGAACTGACAAAGCGAATTGAGTCGGGGGAAAAGAATATTGAGGCAAACTACAAAAAAGTGGAAATTTTGCAACTCCAGGATCGATCAAATCCTGGGGGCATCGCCAATATTGAAGGGACTGGATTCCAAAAAGTTCGTACAAAAACCTTTCTCCCCGAGCGCGGCTCCGAAGCTAATGGCCAAGAAGTTCTGCATGGCCGAGATTCCTAAGTATAATAGAACAACCGATCAGAACGAGCATGTCACCTCTTATGCGTGTGCTATCAAAGTGAACGATCTAGAGGATGACGAAATTTAATCTGTGTTGCTAAAGAAATTCGGGGAAACCCTGTCAAAGGGAGTTGTGATATGGTACTATAATTTACCACCTAATTCTATCAACTCATTGGCTATGATTGCAGATTCTTTCGTAAAGGCACAAGCCGGGGCCATCAAGGTCGAAACCAGGAAGTCAGACCTTTTAAAGGTAAGGCAGAGGTACAACGAAATGCTCAGAGAATTCGTGTCTCGATTCCAAATGGAACGGATGGACTTGCCACCTGTTGCTGATGATTGGTGTTTCAAGTTATTATTTTCACTCATTGTAGTGCAAAAATAATATTTTTGTTACTTATTAATTATTTTTATAAATTACTTATTGATAAATATTAGGTATTTAAATAATAGCCTAATTCTAAACCTATTTTCGGACCTAAAACTACCCAGACCTTAGCCCAATTACATTATACACTAGCCCAATAACCCCAGCCCAAACCAATAACCCAAAACCCAATCGCAACCTATTTAAATTAACCCTCCCCATTCGCGTTTTAAATCCTGGTCGCTGACCTCAAGATCAACGGCCCACCCTTAATTACCCAAACACATAACCCTAGCCTCACTCCCCTATTATCTGCTGCCCTAATATCCTCTCAACCCCTTCTCCCTCCCTCAATAACCCTAACCGCCGCCCCTAAATCTTTTCCCAATCCCACCTAATATGGGATTCCATGAGTATTACTTACCATACTCGACCCCCTTCTGGTATTGGCTACTCTCCTATGGTGCTTGCCTAAACATAAAAAGCAGATCTCTTCAAGAGCGAACCAAAATCGGTTCAAATCCCTGATCCTTTGCTATTCTGTCTATATTCATCCTATATTCTACTATGAGTCCACATATTTGTTTATATTCTATTTATTCTTACTTACCCTAAAACTAGAGTTTACGGATCTCTTCAAATCGAACCAAAATTGGTTTGATTCTCTGATTTTGAGTGTTATTTGTGTCTATATTCGTCCTATGCTACTGTTTTTGTATATATTATATTGATATTTTACCTAACAAACTAGGGTTTTGCCTGATTTTCTCTTAAATTGATTCTAATCGATTCTGCATACTCTTCTTTCCTTATTTTATGTCTGATTGATTATATTTCCTATTTGTTTATTAATTTTTACTATTATATAAACCCATCCCCATTCCTTTCTGAGAAAGAATTCAATCGCTAAATGTCTCACTAAAACTAAGGCTTTTACTCTGTGTTCACTTGTTATTTTGTTCTGTTTGGTTCTTGGCCGGCTGAAAGCCAAGGCCACCGGATTTCCTACTTTCCGACCTTTCTTGGGTGTGAGCACTGCCCTGGGTTCTTGAAGCCCTTGGGAACTTGAAGTATCTGAGATTTTAGGTCCTGATTGTTGTTCTTTTTCTTGTTTGTTGAGCGACAATTGGTTAGTTCTCAACCTTTGCAATGTTTATTCCATTACGTGACAATTAGCATATCTGTGTTCTCTGAAAATGCATATGATTCCTTGACTTTCTTCATGGCAATTTTGCCTATAGCATGAACTTCTCCAGCATTGTTTCACGCCTAAACTCTGGTCCTGAAAATGTGTTTTTAGCTAAATTAGGCAATTTGGACAATAAGAAGCATGTTTAGCCTTGTGCTATTGATAATTTGAGTGCTTTGTCTTGATTATATGGCCCAATCCATGTTCCCTGCTTGATTCTGAATTTCTAGTGACTAACTGATGTTATGAGTATGCCTATTAAAACTTTCACCCTAAGTGTGTAGTATGCTCCTATGACTATGTCTTATCACTTATTGTGTCCTTTCCCTACCCAATTCTGTATCACTAGCAATTAAGTGGAGCCTCTCAGACTAGTTTGCCTAAATTATCACTACTAAAAATACCAGGGCTTAGCAAAGGATAAAATCTGTAGCTAAACAGAAAAATCCGTCGCTAATCTCTTTTAGCGACGGATTAGCAACGAATTATCAAAAGATTCTGCTAGCAACGAGCATTTTAGTGACAGATTAGTGACGACGTTCGTAGCTAATTCCAGTTTTTTTTGTTGTGTATGATTCAGCTTGCTTCATTAGTATAAGTTATACTGTTTGATCCCTGTGTTTAGCTTAATTTGATCCTTTAGGTTTAAAATTGGTTGCATTAGTGACAACTGTTTGTCTTACTAGCCTAATGATCCTTGCCTATAAGCTTCAAGCTCCTTGCTTCTTATTAATATGTAACCTGCTCCAATATCTTAAGTGAAAACTTGTTGTCTTAACTGTTTTTCTTGAATTCATACACCCTCTGTGATGACATGTTCATTGTCCGATCACTTTGTGATGTTTGCAAATGCACTTTTCCAAACCTTATTAGTTTACTACTATTTTCATTGGTTGCCTCCCTATTCTGAGTCTCTAATTCTTGGCCGGTTGAAAGCTGAGGTTCCCCTAAAACTCCTCTGTTAACCTCCCTAGTGTGGGCACTGTTCGGGATCTATTTTGAGACCCCTGTGAACTCTGACACACTAGGGTATAAGGTTCTTTGGCCACTCTGTCCTAATTTCTCAATTCTGTCCCTTTTCTACCCACTGAATAAACTAATTAGCTTGTGTAAATGGCTATTTTCTGGATCTTTGATCAACTATGGCTACTAGGTTTTGGCTATCTTGTGTAAATGCAGATAGTTTTCTGGGTTTGACCGATTGCGATTTCTGGGTTGTGGTGAAACTTGTATGGATAAGAATTTGAAGGCCTGGCTGGGCTAGTTTTACTTAGGGTCTGTCTCAGACCCACTATAGTTATTTTGTAACTTTATAATTTATTTCATTCATTGGGTCCCCAGTCCGAGGTCAAACACGACTTTATCAAGGATGAGGTAACTAAACTCCTTAAAATAGGGTCCATCCGGGAGGTCAAATACCCGGAATGGTTAGGAAACGTAGTAATAGTCCCAAGAAAGGGGAACAAGATAAGAATGTGTGTGGATTATAAAGATTTAAATGAGGCATGCCCCAAAGATTCTTTTCATTTTCCTAACATCGATTGCATGATCGATGCACGGTCAACCACGAGATCCTCAATTTTATCGGTGCCAACTCCAGGTACAACCAAGTATGGATGAACTCGAATGATCAAGAAAAGTCCTTTTTCATCACTAAGTACAACACATACTACTATAATGTAATGCCATTTGGATTAAAAAATGCCGCTGCCACTTACCAGCAACTAGCAAATCAAATGTTTGAAAAACAAATAGGAAAATCAATGGAAGTTTACATTGATGATATGTTAGTTAAGTCCTTGTGAGCAGAGGACCATTTAAAGCATTTGGAGGAAACCTTCAGTATAATGAAGAAGTATAACATAAAGCTAAATCCATAAAAATGCGCGTTCGGAGTCAAATCAGGTAAATTCCTCGGGTTCATGGTGTCCAGCCGAGGAATCGAGATCAACCCCGACAAGACCAAAGCTATCGAGGATATCACGGTAGTGGATAATTTCAAGTCCTTACAAAGGTTAACCGGACGCGTTGCTGCACTCGTGCGATTCATCTCGAGGTCTTCCAATAAAAGCCATCGATTTTTCTCATTGTTGAAAAAGAAAACCAACTTCACACGGACCCCGGAATGCCAACCGGCTTTAGAAGAACTTAAGTGATATTTATCGAGCCCGCCATTGCTTCACACGCCAAAGGTAGACGAATGACTATACTTGTATCTAGCAGGAAAAAATAGCGGTAAGTGGAGTCCTAGTCCGGGAAGAACAAATACGCAATTTATAATTTATTATGTTAGCACGACCTTAGATGAGGCTGAAAAGGTATCCTCACCTAGAAAAATTGGCACTCCCTTTGCTAAGTGCCTCTAAAAAACTGAAATCATATTTTCAGTGCCATCCTATATGTGTTGTGACAACCTACCCTTTACGAAATATAATGCATAAACCCAAACTCTCGGGATGATTGGCCGAATGGGCCTTAGAAATCAACGGGTACAATATCGAATATCAACCCCGAACAACCATTAAATCTCAAATTTTTGCAAATTTCGTGGCCTGCTTTATACCGGCCCTAATACCTGAAGTTGAAAGAGATTTGTTGGTAAAATCGGGAACGTCTTCGAGAATCTGGACCTTTTATGCATACGGTGCCTCGAACGTAAAGGGGTCCGGACTTGGGATTGTACTGAAGCCACCCATAGGCAATATAGTTAGACAATCTATTAGAATTGTAAAATTGAGCAACAACGAGGCCGAATATGAGTCCATTATTGCAGGTCTCAAACTAGCCAAACGCTTTGGGCGGAGGTGATCGAATCTAAGGGTGACTCCCTCCTTGTAGTAAACCAAGTTAATGGAATGTTCGAAGTCAGAGAAGAATGAATGCAAAGGTACCTAGACAAGTTACAAGTAACGTTACATCGGTTCAAAGAGTAGACTTTATAGCACGTGCCTCGAGATCAAAATAGTGAGACCGATGCCCTTGCAAACTTAGGGTCGTCGGTCGAAGACGAAAAGCTCAAACCGGGGGCGTTCGTAAGACTCATGAGGTCGATGGTAGAGAAAGGTCATGCCGAAATAAACTCTATAAGCTTAACCTGGGATTGGAGAAATAAATACGTAGAGTATTTGAAGACAGAGAAACTTTCCTCAGATCCAAAGTAATCGAGGTCCCTACGCACAAAGGGAGCCCCATTCAGCTTGTCCGAGGATGGAACTTTTTTTAGGAGAATGTTCGATGGCCCACTAGCAATATGTTTGGGACCGAGAGATACCGAATACGTTCTAAGGGAAGTTCACGAGGGTACTTGCGGAAATCATTAACTTGCCGAATCATTAGTTCAAAAGGTGATAGGAGTCTCTTATTACTTGATCGACATGAAAAAATATGCGAAAGAGCTTGTACGAAAATGTGACAAGTACCAAAGGTATGCTCGGATGATTCACCAACCAGGGGAGCTATTGAATTCGGTCTTATTTCCATGGCCATTCATGAAGTGGGGGATGGACATCGTGGGCCCTCTTTCGGGGGCATCAGGTAAGACTCAATTTTATCTTATTTATAACTGACTATTTTTCTTAGTGAGTTGAAGAACAGGCATAGGAGAAGGAAGTCATCGACTTCATTTGTGACCACATCGTATGTCGGTTCGGGATACTGTACGAACTAGTATGTGACAACGGAAAATAGTTTATCGGCAATAAAGTGACCAAATTTCTCAAAGATCGTAAGATCAAAAGGATCTTATCGACACCTTATCTGTCACACCCCAAAATCCGAGAAGCGCGACCGGTGCTCAACCGAGTAAACCCGACTGAGCAAGCCGTACTACCCAACCCAACTCATAATTAAATAAGGGATATACTCCATTAATAAAATTCTATCAATATATAATTAACGATTCCATTTCATTTTCATTAGCAACTTCATTTCACCACTTTAAGGGCATTACAAGTTATATACATCGTTGCCAAACATCAATATTTCTATTTTAATTTCCAATACCCGACACTACCCACAACTTGTCTACGGAGCCTCTAAATATAACTGAGAATAATACATAAATGCCGGCAATAAGGCTCCGGCTATATATTACACAAATACAAAAATAAGACTCCGAGAAGAACAACGGCATAAGCCACGCAGGGCCCCGAGGGGAAAGGGGGATCACCAATACAGCTGACGGAAAGTGGAGGAGGTGCTACCACCGGTGGACTGGAGTGCCTGCTATAAAACCACCTACCATCATAACACGAATGTAGCGCCCCCGGCAAAAGGGACGTCAGTACATTTGAATTGGACTGGTATGTATAACTAAATACCATTTTACTAGAAAGAAATATCAAATAGATACAAGCAAATAATATGGGAAAATCAAAGAAGAAATTCATATAATCTTTCATACAATTTCCACAACATCGATTAGGCATTTCTGTCACGTGTTCATCACTGTTCTCATTACCACCGCCATCTCGAGCGGAGTCCGATCACGACCCGACCAGCTAGGTCACCTCATTGGAGGCATTACTCTCAATCAATATTTTATTTCCCTTATCCGGAATCCAATATCAGCTCATTACCACCATGTGTGCGGCATGGTGTCCGTTCCCGACCCGATTGTCTAGGTCACCTCTTTAGAGGAATTACTCCATTCTCATCAGTCAACACTTCAAATATTTATCCCACACATATCATAACAATTCATGGGGCACTCGTGGCCACCATCATCACATCGTTTCCCTTTTTCAATATTCATTTTACAAGTTGTGATCATAGACACATATAACAAGGATAATTCAAATTGCAATCACAGGTAAGTGAGCACATAGCTAGCATGAATAATTCTTTGTTTCAATGTTGGCTTATAGCCCAAGTATTTCAACACATAACTGTACTTTTCATCATTATCTAATTATCAAGATTGGTACATTATTCACATTGAGGCACATCCTTCACGAATATGTATAGATATATGCAAATCAATTAATGCGTAATAACAATCAATACACTAGCCAATTCAACTCTTACCATACTTTCGTAAATGACAACGGAGCTCAATTTCTAATAAAAAGGGGGTTTTAGCCATACATACCTCAATAAAGCTTTCCTTACTCTTTTACAAATTTCCGGAACTCTTAGCACTTCGATCTATTGAGTAAAAATTACAAATTAAATCGAGAATTAGAGATGAGATTGAGACTCTAGCTTGGTTCAAGCATATTGACAAACCCTAGAGGTGCAATATGATCTTAGGCCTCTTTTTTAGAGCAATTTATATCACTTTGTGCCCCTCTTTAATTCACCACCTCCCACTACTCTAAGGTTTAATATGCATGCAAGGAATCCATTGTTATACCCATGAATAACCTCACTAGTGACCCCTTATACATGAGAATAAAACAAACAAGAGTTGGGGTGATGAAGTATTACCTCTTGAGATGAAGGTCTAGGGGTCTTCACTTGATTTTCTTCAAGTATTTAGCCACATCTTATGGAGTAATTTGATGTGGAGGCTTTCCCTCTCTAAGAACCCTCTCTCTCCCTCTAGAAATGCTCAGAAGAATGCTTAAAATGAGCTATAATACTGGATATATCGATATGGAAGTCGGGTTAAAAATTAAAAAATTGGAGCCCCGAGTCAAATATGCGATCGCATTTGCGATTGCAGAGTAAAATGTTCCCCAGAAACTAAACACTCTAACTCAGTTTGTGGTAAGAATGCGGTCTGCATACACGTTTTGCGGTCGCAAAGTGCACCGCAGAACTGACCTTCGCAAAATTCAAAGAAAAATATGCGACGACTATGCGGTCAGCATTTCGATTATGCGACCGCATTTTCGACTGCATAGCTGACTTCAATTTTAACCAACATTCTGGCTCACTCTGCGGCAGATATGCGGTCCGCATACCTAATTTGCGATCGCATTCTGGACCGCATTTCTCGCATTTTTTTTGGAAACTTGTTCTTGACTTTTTAATGTATTATTCAATCCAAAAAGGTCCGTGCCGCGGTATTTATGAATTGTTCACATGCTCCTAACTTGGCACCACGGGATCCGGGTTTTTGAGTAGGGATTTCACGGGGCCTTACATTATCACCTAATGGGAACAGACAAGCCGAATCGACCAACAAAACCATAATCCAAAACATTAAAAAGAGGCTGACTAAAGTTCTTTGGGCGTATCGCACAACATCAAAGTCCAGTACCGAGGCTACCCCGTTCTCACTGGTTTATGGCGCCGAAGCTCTAATACTGGTCAAAGTCGGGGAGTCAACTATCAGATTTCAATATGCAACAAAGGAATCAAACGAGCTTGGAGCTATTAGATGAAAGGCGTGAAGCCGCCCTTGTTCGATTGCCACCCAAAAGCAACGGATCAAGAGGTATTATAATCAAAGGGCTAACCTTTGATATTTAGACGTCGGTGACTTAGTACTAAGAAAGGTCATACTAAGCACCCGCAATCCGAATGAAGGAAAATTGAGTCTGAACTGGAAGGACCATACTAGATTCTCGAGGTCACAGGGAAAGGATCCTATAAGCTCAGAATGTCAAAGGGAGAGCAACTATCAAACAATTAAACGTAAATCACCTTAAATGATATTACTGAGGTACGACCCCATTTTATTTCTTTTTATTTTTGGACTATCACTTGTAGGTGGTTGACAAGAAGTGCCATGAAGTCTTTAGGTATGAAAGCACGCATTGCACTCTTTTTCCCTTGAACTATTTTTGTCTAATTGGGTTTTTTCGCAAGGCTTTTAACAAGGCACCAATGGATCATGCTAACTTAGAATCAAAGGCCGATCACCAATCGGTATTGAAGACAGGAGTAACAGTATCCGAGGTTCCTCTACAATCAACCTCGAATATTGGGGGGCATTACTCTTGGATATCGACTTTTGTGAAGAAATTACTTCGTAATAGAAGGGTCTCGATAGGTAAGATTTGTTGTAAGGGCCAAGCAGTCAAACAAACTGCTCCCACATAGGTTTCTTGATCCCTGACATAAAACATGTATGCATGTTTAACCGTTTTTCACAAGAATAAAGAGAAGTACTTTCCTTGATATTATCTTATGTCTTAGAAAAATTTCCTCTTTACAATTTCATACTTTCGATCTCTTAAGGAAACGAGCTCAAGGACCGATTAAATTTTTTACTTTCGATCTCTTAAGGAAACGAGTTCAATGGCCGATTATAACCAGAGTTCGGATGATCACTCCCTCACTTCGGGACTGCCGTCCGAAAAACAAACTCGAACAGATCGAACTATTAAACATCGGGGGTATAAGACATCTAAGTTAACCCCCCAAATTTTAAAGGCCACGGCCATACCCACTGGGGGACTGTTATCTTAGGAAAGCCTGGATAACTCGGTAAAGCAAGCTCGTTGGGCTACACTCGAATTAAAAGGCTATGGGCATATTAACACGGCTTGGAGACGTCCGAGAACTGTTACAAAAAATAGGCCTTCAAAATTTTCATAACTGATTTTAAAAGCTACCCTCGACAAACTATTCTGAGTTATTTACTTTTGGAGAAGGTTCCCCGTAACACCGAGCCTCCAAAATAACTCAAAAATAAAAATAATGTAAAGGCAGGGTTTGTTCGAACTTACAAAAACTAAGCTATTTTATGCAAAGGCATTCCGACCTTTGTGAATACAAGTAATAAAGCAAAGGAAAATTTTGAAAGCCAAAAGGGAAAAGAAAGCCTTGTATATATTTACCCAATAATCTTTTTATAGAGTCCAAAAAAAATTTACAATGGCTGAAACAGCCTTAAAAAGATGCAAAAGAAAGCAAAAAATATAAAGGCCTAAGTGGCCTGGTCTTCATCGGAGGCAGCATCTTCGCCCTCGGGATCCTCCCCGCCTTCAGACTCACTTAAACTCTCGGAATCTTCCTTGGGAATGACCAGCTTTCGGCCCATGGCTTCTTCTGCTTTAGCATTCTCGATTTCAGCCAATATATCGAAGTCCTGAGCATGGACTCCCTCAAGGGCTTCCCTTCGAGCTTTCCACCGTACATGATACACCATGTTTTTGGCCTGTGCCTGGATGGCCTCAATGTCGACCTTGAATTGGTCCACTTTAGCATTGGCTTTGGTATTGGCCACGACACCTCAAATTTGGCTGCCTCGAGTTCATTGGCCAAGTTTGCCTTATCAGAAATAGCGAAGTCCAATTAGGATTGAAGCTCCTCGATTTTCTTGACGTGCACCGAGGATTTTTCTTTTGCAGCTCAAAGTTGGGTCCCGATCGACTCCAGTTGTGCTTGGGTAGCTTCCCTTTTCGAGGCTAAGATGTCTATGTTTTTCTTGATCCTCAGCCTCAGCTTGAATCGTATCTACCTGTGCCTTAAGCTCCCCGATCTGTTCAAGCCTTTGCCGGACCTACTGGATCGGATCATTAGTCACTACCTTCAATTTGTCTTCACTATCATGAAGCACTCAAAATACCCGCTCGGCCATCTCGGCATGCTCATTCCGAGCCGTTTATAACTCAGCCTGAAGCTTCTCACTGAGAAGCTTGTAAGTGTCCCTCTTCTTAGTGAGATCCCAAACCTCAGTCTTGTGGTGAGTTAATCCCTCCCAGTATCGGAGAAAAGCCTCATGATGCAATATCGAGTCCTACAAGCACAAAGAGAAGTGTTAGGATTATTTACAACCTCAAATTTAAAATAAGTAATGAAATGTCACTCAAAGTTACCCGATTCAAAGCATGTTGGGCCTCGTTGAATAGGCAAGGCACTTCCACCGCGTCCATCACGGCCTGGTCCTCCTCGGTCACCAAGCAACTGAGGTAGCTAGCAACCCCCACGGGGGCCGAGAAAATTCGAGCATCCTCCGGGATAGAAAAAATTATCGACCGCCTACGATCAGGATTAACACTTGGGGTCGGGAATCGATCCACCAGTTTTGGGCTCGATAAAGACCTAGTGGCACCCGATGACGGTACCTTCCTTTGCACCGGCAAGTCACCAAGCCCGGTTACATCTTCCGAAGAAGTGGACTCGAATCCGTGCAAAAAATGGTGGATATCAGTCTACCCCTGAGGCCCCTCGTAGGAACGACTTTCTAACATACCGGCCTCTGAGGGGACCCGATAATGTCAATCGCCCCAAGCTTGTCTCACGTGATACCTTCCTCTGCTCGAGAAGTGTTGCTCCTAGTCTCTCTCTCAACCCCCTTATCTTGGGGTGGAGTGGCTTCAATTGCTTTTGGTTTGGGAGCTTCGGCTAAGACTCTCTCATCAACCTCTTCATGTCGAGACGGTCCTATTTCAGCATCCGCTGGTTTAGAGGACCCTTAGATCACAACGCCCGCCCACACACGGGCCACCAACTGGGATTTCTCTTCTTCTTCTTTTTTTTCTTCTTCGGACTCGTCCCTTAATCGGCGGATTGAGTCCGAGGATAGAGCATCGGTGCTTCCATTGGGCTTGCACGACCTCTTCTTCAGTTTCTTCTTTTCCGAGTTCGGGGAACTCGAGGCCCTTTTCCTCTTCTTTTCATCACCCTACTTCAAAGCAGGAAACTTGAAAGGCATATCCTCCTCACCGGGTGGAGGCCTCATGGCAACATCTTTGGGGAGATCTACAAAGGAAAAAGAACGATAAGAATTCGACTGCACGAGGAGGGAATTAAATATTAATACATCAAAAGAGAAAACTTACCATTATTACGGGCTTCCAATCGGCCCTTCGATAATTCCATCCAAGCACGCTCAGAATATGGTCTCTGTGACACAAGGCCCTCGACCCATTCCTTGAGCTCAGGAACTACGTCCGGCACCTGAGCCACAGCTACAACACCAAAAACATCAATAAGAAAGGAGATAAGAGGTAAAATAACAAGATTGAACATTCAAGGCGAAGTACTACTTACGATTCGTGTTCCATTTCTCAGGAAATATCATGTCTTCGGCAGGGATCAGGTCCGAAGTATTTGTTCGAACAAATCGGCCCATCCAACCTCGGTCTTGAGCCTTGTCTATACTTGAGAAGGGGGCCTTGCTGGCCCAGCGAGCAAGCTTGATCAACCCTCCTCGATAAAGTCGGGGACTATAGAGGCGCATAAGGTGATGGAGGGTAAAGGGACATCCCTCGATTTTGCTTACGAAGAATCGGAGGAGAATCACTATTTTCCAGAAGGAAGGGTAGATCTGGCCAAGAGTCACGGCGTACCTCTTGCAGAAAGCAATGATGATAGGGTCTAAGGGCCCAACGTGAAGGGGTACGTATAAACACTTAGAAAACCCTCCACGTGGGTAGTGATCTATTCCTCGGGTGAAGGTACCACCACATGCTTATCGAGCTAGTTGCAATCCTCTTTAACCTTGGCGAGGAAATCATCGGTAATTGTGTATATGCACCTCGAGACCGCCTTACATAGACTCGATACCAAGGAGATCTTTTCGATTTTAAAATCGGCAACAGTAGGGCACCATACCGGAACGAATTCCTCAGGATGAGGTTCCATCGCAGCCCCGTCGACGGCGGGTCGTGATGAAGAGGTGACCTTCTTTTGTAGTACAGTCTTAAAAGTTTTTGCCATTGTAGAATAGAAGAAAAGGGAATTAGGATGGTATGCGGTTTGATAAAAGTTCAAGAAACTTGGGTGCAAAAGTTGCAAAGCAAAGGGATTTTTGAAAAGAAAAAAGAATATGAGGAGCTTAGAACATAAAGTTTGAATAGAGGAAGGTTAGAGTACTTATAGCTTGCTGGTGAGGATTCAGGACCCATAGTGGCCGACCAACAACTGACAGGCATTTAATACCTTGGTAACTGGATCGGCGGGACGTTTCGGTATCCATTTGTTGCTTACGTCATAGCTGGGTGTATCAGTGACGTTCGTCGCTTACGTCATGACCGATCGAGACGAGATTCGAAAGTTCATATCGTTTCTTGTCATCTTCTCTCCGAGAAACGAGAGGACTATTTGTATACGGTCAAAAATGGGCTCGCCCCTTATGTGATTAATCGAGACTGGAATATGATAGGTTAAGATTCGACCTCATATTATATCGAATCATGATGCAAACTTAGATCGTCGAGCTCGTGACCCAAAGACCGATCAAGATCGAGATCGAACAAGATCGAAACCAAGAAAGATCGAAACCGAGCAAGATCGAGGGAAACCTACCGATCCAAATAACGAAAAGCCGAAATATCCACGATCTGTCGAGGATCACGATGAAAATATCAGTACATATCTAGGAGAGGTCAAGTAATTAGCAAATCATAAGATTTTTTTACCCTGTATAGAATTGTACCAAGAGTAGGATACCGCTACTATATAAAGAGGGGTCTGATCATTTGTAATAGACATCATTTTACGCAACATAAAACAATATATTGTCATTTTCTAGTTTTTATTATCTTGTTACTCTATTCATACGCCAGTTGAAATATCTTTGATTCAAGGGTGACTGAACTGGAGGGCCAAAACTATTCGATTCGTGTGGTTTGTATTTATTCTTTTATCGCTAGTTTTAATATTAATCTATTTTCTTAATTTGTACCGAATTATATCAAATATCCTTAACCACGTATAAGTTCAATTGTTATCCAATTTTAAGGGTAAACAACTATAACCTTGGCTTGAACACGGTGAAACAAGGGTTCGGTGAGATCGACTCAAATTAGTGCGGTTAGATAATGGATTTACATGCACCTGATGTTTGCACTAAGTCAATAATGACATGACATGTATCTTTTGTTAGACGGTTCAAGAGGTAAGTTAGCACAACAATCGTTTAAGTAGAATAAAAGATTTTTTCTCTTAAAGTTATGTATGGACAAGTTTGGATAAGAATACTATTATTATCAATTTTGGCTACTTAAAATTGTTCCATTTCACCAAAAAAAAAGGAACTAATGAAGGAGAAAATTACCTACTAATAGAATAGTGTACCCTGTTTAGGAACTGGAACAAGGAACTAATTAATTAATAAAACAAAAGAACAAATTAGAGTTCCCATACATTGTTTTTCAAGGACCAGATGATTTTTTATGGTTAAAGACATCAATCATGTCGGGTTATCATATAAGGGTTAATGTCTAATGACACAAGTCATGCGGATTAGGTCATTAATTGGGCCCTTCTTTAGGTAGATAATTAACCAAACAACTAATAAAGATTAGTGCTTGTGTTAAAGGTGACAACCTGTTAATTGGAAATTAATCATTTGATTAGAGAGACAAGTAAGCTCCAAAGACCTTCAAAGTTTCTATGTGTTGGTTGTCTGGATGGAAAATATTCTTTTTGGCATGTGATTTTGAATGAAATTTTGTAGCCTTATTTTGACATTCAATAAAAGGAAGGATAGTACACAAAATTATGAAGGCATACTTTGACCTTCTAATCTTTTCTCTTATACTAATTCAATGTTATTACCACACACAAGGAATAGTTTGATGATTCGGATATATGACATGTTCGACGAGTTCAACTGAATTCATTATTTAAACTTTATTTGTTTGTAAGACTTCTACCAATATTGCTAGAGGATACGTCATGGTGGTCGCAAAATAACAAGAGTCAAGGTCGGCTCGTGAGACGATGAGGTATAAACTTCATCGTCGAGAGGGAAACAACCCGGATCACCAGCTAAGGCCCCTAAATGATCGCTCGGTGATAAATGAGATAGGGGTGTAGAGACAGGTAAGAGGTTTGCCTAGAAGTAGCCACCCTTGAAAGAGTGTAATAGCTCATTGATCGAGCGCTCCTGCGCAAGATGAGCGGGGCTAAGCGATCTGCCGAAGTTGTGGGATGTAAATAAACATCGGTAGGGGAGCGTTAGGCCTTAGAGAGACGCCTCCGTGCGAGCGGCGGTGGACGAATCGGAAGCGAGAATATCGGCTTGAGTAACACAAACATTGGTGAAAATCCAATGCCCCGGAAACCTAAGGGTTCCTCCGCAAGGTTGTTCGTCCACGGAGGATGAGTCAGGGCCTAAGATTATTCAGAGGCGGATTTAGTATGATCTTGTAAGTTCAACTGAACTTTGCTTTCAAAATCATACCATTTTGATTAGAATAAGATATAGATAATTAATTGCGAGACTTTAAAAATAAAGTTGAAAATCCAGAAGTTTCACGGATACTTTTGAATATAATCATTGAAATGAAAAATATTATGGTGATATCTGGAATTAAGGAGACAAAAGCCATTTTGTATGGTAGATTGTTTGACTCTTATTAGCTTCATGTGATGACTAAAAATTAATAAATCAGATCATAAACAAAATTTATTTTCTCCTACGCGCTATGTTTCATTTGGTCAACAAAAAAATGTCCACATTATTTGTCTTCTTATTAGAGTCATAAATTGTTAGTAAAACTTATAAGTGACGAAACCAGAAAAATGAAATAAACAGAAATGGACAGAATTTTATGTTCCGAGCCCACAAGTTTTTTGTGTGTCCTTAAAGAATCTTATCCCCTCACTGTTGCCCAAGGTTGACGGATAAATTCTTCCCAGGATAGAACGGAAGTTCCAACTTAGCGGTAGCGGCACTTCAAACCACTAAGTTATCGGCGAACTCAAAAGTAATGGAGGAAACCACACGAAAAACTTACTTTGTTTTAAAATAATGATGCAGAAAGAAGAAGTAGATGAAGCAGAAAATTTCAGAGTGAAAAATTCTGAAGGAAAGACTGGTTATTTATAGCCAACGTAATCTGGATTGAAAGGGTGCGAAAGTAGCTTTTCACATTGCAGGTGGCTATTCGTGAAAGACAGCCTTTCAGATGGCTGTTTAATTAACGCGGGAATATTTGAAAATTAAAGACGAAAAAATCAATTAATAACGGCCATATTAATATAAAATATTAATATTTAATTATTTTATTTTATTTTATTGGTCCAAAAAATTATCAATCAATCATATCAATTGACTGAATCCGAAGAAAAATTATCAATCAATCATATCAATTGACCGAAGCCGAAGCCGAAGCCGAAGCCGAAGCCGAGCGAGCGACGACGACGACGGCGCGAGGCCCCTTCCTCTTATCTCCTTTTAAGAGCTTAAGGAAGTGCTTCTATATTTAAACCCAACAAAATGCTTGTCTTTAACCAATGAGGGACAAAGTGCAAAAGCTAAAGTTGTCTTTTCACCTTCTTCCCTTATTTCTCATTCACACCACCATTTTAACCCCAATAATCCCCCATATGAATGGGGAATGATGAACATGCATGAAATTTTTTGTGTGATTCGCAACTAAGGATTAATTGCATCGGGATAAGTAGGTTTCCCTTTGAACTTTCCGTAGTGAACATATATCGGATATACTCGGTCAATCGGTAGATTTGATATCTTTGAACCGTCGAGCTTTAGTGTATACCTAGACAACATATGTCACACAAATAATCCTTATCCATCTTTTGGTTCTCATTGTTGTGTTCGTTTTAGCCATGAACACTGCATGGTTTCATAAGTGCATAGATAACTGGCCTTTACTACATTCTCTTTGAAGCGGCTTACACTTTACACTTATATAGGTGATTCCTAAACATGTTATCCCATAGATACACTATTTGATATACCCTATATCAAACTTAGAAATCATTAAAAAGCCTTAACGCTTCATCCTTGGTACTGAACATTGTCTGCATCACGAGAATGGACCAAAATTTTATTTGACAATGTTAGACTGTCACTAATGACTTTGTTTGATCTCCTTGAACCTAGATCGTGGGATCTCCAGTCTTCTAGGTAGAGTTACCGCCATAGTGACTTGTCCTCGGCCATAGTCCCATTCCCTTTGATGACTTTTCAACCGCCTCTCTAGGTAAGCCTTTTGTAAGCGGATCTGATACATTATCTTTTGACTTTACGTAGTCAATTGTGATAATTCCACTAGAGAGTAGTTGTCTAACGGTATTATGTCTTCGTCGAATGTGACGAGATTTTCCATTATACATAACGCCCCTTGCCCTTCCTATTGCTGCTTGACTGTCGCAATGTATGCATACAGGTGCCAAAGGTTTGGGCCAAAAAGGAAT
>MU755475.1:22415-58512 GCA_026770625.1 Nicotiana glauca
TTTTTTCTTTTATATTTTCTTCTTTTCTTCAAGTTTTCTTGATATCTGGAAAGTCTTGGCAATTTCTTGAACTTTTGGTCATTGGCAGACTTTTCTTTGACGTTTTGGGGTTTTCAGTGATTTTTGAGACTTGAGGGTTTCAAAATGGGCTAAGGACGTCAAGGGGGATCTCTGGTGAGATTTTGGCATGACTTAAGTGAAGTAGTGTTCGCCGGAACTAGAGTTCCGGCGACACTAAATTGGATATTCGAAGTAATCAGGACTTATTTGAGGGAAACTAACTAGAGGGGTGGGATAAGGAGGTTAAGGCGGTTCTGGGGTGTTAATGTTGGGGCGGTTGGTGAAGGCGGCGTCTCCCGCCGGTAGGGTTCCGGCGGGGACTGAAGAGGGTTTGGGGCGGCTAGGGTTTGATGGGGAAGAAGGAAGAGATGAAATGAATTAAAAATATGTATTATGATATATTAAAAGGCCTTAGTTAATACTGAACCGTTGGATCAGATGGATCTCAGATTCATAGAGCCTTGAAACGGCACCGTTTGATTTTAATAAAATTGTGAACTCGTCCGTTAGATCAAGTGAATGAACGGCCCAGATTGTCGTTACCATACGGTGTCGTTTTATTTTAGTAAAGAAAATAATCTTTGGCCATTGGATCAGTTATTTTCACGGCTTAGATCAAATCACACTAAAACGGGGTCGTTTGAGTGTTTCTGGGCAGACCGGGTGAGACACCCTTTGGGCCTGGACAAGTATTTCGTTTTTGGGCTATTAATTGGTAACAAAGAATGGCCCATGCTTACAACAAGAAAGTGCCACCCATGAATTTTGAAGTAGGCCAATTAGTATTAAGGCGCATTCTTCCTCATCACCAGGAAGCAAAAGGAAAATTTGCTCCTAATTGGAAGGGTCCGTACATCATCAAGAAGATATTGCCAAGAGGAGCATTATATCTGGGTGATATTGAAGGAAATGATCCTGAAGAAGCTGTGAATGTGGATGCGGTAAAAAGGTACTATGTCTAGATCTTCTATGGTGATGACTTTGTTCAATTGAGATGACAAAGGCTTTCATTCTCGCTACCCAAACACTATCAATCCTTTGCAAGCCCATTTGAGCCAGTTACTCTTCTTTGATTACCCTCTTTGGAACCTGAAAGTGTTATTGAAAAAAAAAACAAAAACAAAACAAAACAAAAACAGAAAACCAAAAACAATTATTTGAACTACGTCTGACTTGATTCCGAAAGGATACGTAGGCATCCTCCCTCTGGGGCTCAGTCACACCACAACAAAAAGCCAATTTTTCCCCGAAGTTGAAACTGGGCAAATGTTATAATGGTTCGACCATGAGCTCACCAAATGATTCCAAAGTTGTAATCCCATCCACAATTCTTTTTACCCAAAACCGAGTGCAAGTCCTTCCGATCAATGGCCAAAGACGGGGGAAACTAAGAAATATCATTGTTGAAAGCCGATGCATTCTAAATTGAGAGAAATAAATGAGAAAGTCTTATCGGTGAAAACTTTCGGGCACCATGAGGCGACGGGAGTAGAGAAACCAAAAATGAGAGAGTCCGTTTAGTGAAAACTCGCAAAGAGCACTATCGGGCGATGGTGAGAAGAGAAATGAGAGAGGTCCTGTCAAGATTCCCTGGTTCGGAAATGCGATCAATGGATTCATAAGAAGCTGAAAGTTGGTGCGGGTCGGGCATCCAGTCCAAGAAGCATGTCATGTCTATTTGAAGTCAGCATGCACCCCAGATAAGTCTTTCTTTTTCCCCGAAAGGGACGCTTCTATCTTTAAATTCATTTTTTCACTCTTTGTTTGCTTTTTCCTTGAATCCCTTTCGGCTTAATCCTAAATTCCGAAACTTGTTACGAAGAAAAGGCGGCAGGACCGGTTTCACAGACTTTCGCCTGTCAAGAGGCGAAGAAAAATACCCAGCCTCAGTGGTGCATCAGTCCAATCCCGACTGATCATGTTGTTTGATTATCTCCGAAGTAAAGACATTGGAAAAGAAAAAAAGTCAAAGGCAAGGGTTTCAAAAGCAGAATGAGGTGGAAGAACCAAACCCTTACGCGGGAAAATCATTGTGAAATCTTGAGTTTGAGTCTTATAAGTTTGAAAGAGGGTCGCCCTCAAAACCAATCAACGGCAAAGTTCTCAACGGAAATGAGGCCGGGATCAAGAAATTAAGTTGATCAAGGCCACTAAACCAACCACCGTTTCAAACTGACAATTGTTCTTTGCTTGGAAGTTTAAAACAGGTACCCTCCAAAGCAACCATTCAAGAAGCAGGTGCAGCCCAAAAGAAAAAAAAACGCGCAAGTGCTGAAGCAGCTTTGCAGTAAATAATCAATGCAAAAGGTAAGTTTCCTCCAATTTCTTTCTTGCTTTTTATCAAAAAAAAAAAAAAAGAGATAACAAAAGAAGAAAATCCCAAAAGAAGATAGTTTAGAATTACCAATACCAACCTGATACTTCCTTAGCCAACATTAGGACTCCAATCCCTGAATTGAACGACTTCCTTTAGCCAACATTAGGGCTCCAATCCCTGAGTTGAGTGTTTCCTTTAGCCAACATTAGGGCTCCAATCCCTGAGTTGAGTGTTTTCTTTAGCCGACATTAGGGCTCCAATCCCTGAGTTGAGCGAGTTCCCTTTAGCCGACATTAGGGCTCCAATCCCTGAGTTGAGCGATTTTCTTTATCCGACATTAGGGCTCCAATCCCTGAGTTGAGTGTTTTCCTAGCCAACATTAGGGCTCTAATCCCCGAGTTGAGCGTCTTTCCTTAACCAACATTAGGGCTCCAATCCCTGAGTTGAGTGTTTTCCTAGCCGACATTAGGGCTCCAATCCCTGAGTTGAGTGTTTTCCTAGCCGACATTAGGGCTCCAATCCCTGAGTCGAGCATTTCCTCTTAGTCAACATTAGGGCTCCAATCCCTGAGTTGAGTGTTTTCCTAGTCAACATTAGGGCTCCAATCCCTGAGTTGAGCAACTTTCCTTAGCCAACATTAGGGCTCCAATCCCTGAGTTGAGCGATTTCTTAACCAACATTAGGGCTCCAATCCCTGAGTTGAGCGTCTTTCCTTAACCAACAGTAGGCTCCAATCCCTGAGTTGAGTGTTTTCCTAGCCAACATTAGAGCTCCAATCCCTGAGTTGAGCGTTTTCCTAGCCAACATTAGGGCTCCAATCCCTGAGTTGAGCGTTTTCCTAGCCAACATTAGGGCTCCAAACCCTGAGTTGAGCACTTTTACCTTAGCCGACATTAGGGCTCCAGTCCCTGAGTCGAGCATTTCCTTTTTAGCCAACATTAAGGCTACAAGCCCTGAGTTGAGCACTTTTACCTTAGCCGACATTAGGGCTCCAATCCTTGAGACGAGCGTTTCCTCTTGGCCGACATTAGGGCTCCAATCCCTGAGTCGAGCGTTTCTTTTAGCCAACATTAGGGCTCCAATCCCTGAGTTGAGCATTTTTCCTTTTTTTTTTGCAAATATTAGGACTCCAATCCCTGAGTTGCGTCTCTTTAGACATAGGGTTTCCAATCCCCCATCGATCCCGCAGATTTTTATTGCAAAAATAACTCACGAAATTTTTCTAGTAAACTGGGGCAGAAAAATTTAGTTCGTTTGTTTATTGTGGTGTCCTAGAAGGTTTGACCTCGAGGCCCAGAGTTCGAGATGACCTACAGAGTGAGTTTCAATCCAGAATAAAGAGGAGAAGAAAAGAACAAAAAAGAAATGAGCTCAAATATTGGAGCAAACAAAGGTGCGGATTGCTCGAAATCGGATTGAAGTCACAAGCCCCGCCCATCCTGTTTTGCTCAATGTTGCAGAAAGAAACAAGCACCTACAACTCGCAAGCATTAAGATTCAGATCGAAGTCTACGGCAAAATCAGCTAAGACTCAAGATCAAGTTTTCAAGAGAATTATAGATAGGAATCTTGTAACTCATAGTTGATAGGCATAGCTAGCTTAGCTTTGATTTTCCTTTGGTGTAATAACAAGGAGGTCAGTAAGTAGTAGCAGCAGCAACAACAACAATAACAGTGAAACCACAGCTTCATGGTAGTCCCAGCTACCAAAACTTCCCGAACTACATTGACCTGATTCCCTTTTAGCTAGGGATATGTAGGAGACCTTTTGAAGCAAAGGTTCGGTCAAGTCTTTCAAAAAATGCTTCACACGGAGTATTCAAACGGGCAAAAATCGCTCGTATCCGCTCACTTTATCTTTGCACGAAAACTCTTCGTATTTCCGGACAAAGAGGGGCAGCTGTGAGCACGTGATTTTTGCCCTGTACGAATTACTCAAAAAAGAAATCCAAAATAAAATAATTTTTGATAGTTTGCAATTGTTCTGAATTTTTGTGTTATTGTTTGTATTTGTTTGTGCATGTCTATTTGTTTAAATTAATATAAAATACAAAAATATATTGCATGTGCATCTTTTGGTTTAATTTTACAGTTAGGATTAATAAAGTAATTTGTTTTACAAAAATGAAGAAATCACAACAAAAAAAATAATGTACTTTGCATTTTATCATTTAAAGGTCTAGTTGTGTGATTTTATTTTAAATTGGTATTTAATTTTGTGTGTTAAGTATTAGTAGAAGTTAATTTGATTTTTTTTGTAATCTAATCTAGGATTTTAATGTTTTAAATTAGGAATTAAAATAAAGAAAAGAACAAAAATAGTAAGAAAATCGGACTGGGCCACGCCTAAAACCATCCAATCCAGCCCAATTCCACATGCCTCACCCGGTCCAATTTGATCTGTCTCCAAGACCACCTGAACGATGCCGTTTTGATGTGCAAAATCTGGGTCGTTGATCTCAATTCAATCAACGGTTCAGCCCAGTCCCATCAATACAGAAACGACGCCGTTTCAGGAGCACTAATCCAAGCCGTTCACTTCAATTGATCGGACGGTCAAGACTATCCCTCATAACCCGTTGCCCAGCCCCGACCCATTTCATCAGAGACCGATCCGGTCTCAGGCCTACCCAAACGACCCCATTTCATTAAGAAGGTTGATCCAAGCCGTCGATCTTAATTGATCCAACGGCCTGGATCAAATCCTCCAGCTCGTATATAATCACCAAACACACCCAGCCCCCCCAAGCCGAACCCTCCCCCCCTTTTGTCTCTAACACTCAGAGACGCCCCAGATAACCTCCGCCTCATACCACCGTCAACCACCCACCGGAAATTGCCTCACGGCGGTTCCGGTGGTCCAAATAGCCTCATCTTTACACCATAGTTTAAGCCTATGATTTTGAGTTATTTCTTCTCTTTTTCTTATTTGTATTTCTCTTTTGATTGTTCTCTGATTGAGTGTCATAGACATTCATCATTTTATCATTTGTTCCTCTCTTCTCCATCTGACCTTTTATTTGGTCTAATTTTGTTTCTGTTCGTTGTGATTATATGTTATGAATTATGTAATCGTTTATTTGAGTTTCTTCGATTACTTAATTTCCTTATAGCCCCTGTTTTTGTCAGTGACACTCGAATCACCTATTTACCTGTTTCATTCTGATTGTTTGTTGTCAATTGTTGTATGTTATAGCCTATGTAATTGATTAATTAAGCTTCGTCGATTAGGTCATTCGTGTTTATAGTTTTGGTTGTGCTCTTCGAGCTGTTTTGATTATTAGTTGGGTTCTGTTGTTTAATTAACTATGAAACATTTGGCATTCTGATTGTTTGTTAGTTTTCTGATTATTAGTTGTCTGATTAATTAAGTTTCTGTTTGATTATACACATGTTCTGAATCATTGAAACTCTCGTCTTTGATATAATTTTCTGCCTTAAACTACTAATTGATTGATAAGCTGAATTGGTTATAGCTGATAGTTTTGGGACATATTAAAGAAGCTAAGGCAAGGCAGTAATTCATAGGGTATTTCAGGGTTAATTCAGGGATTAACTGAAATTTGAACCACTAGTAATTAAAATAAAGGCTGCTGAATATTAAGGTCTATTAGTGGACTGAATGGGGACAAAGATAAGTGGAATTAAAATAGTAAAAGACAACTAGAAGTGGAGACAACATTTATGATTTTAAGGCCTAAAATAAGTTAGTTAATGGTCCATTAGTTGCCTAAAAATGAGGAGAAAAAGAGAGCTTGAGAGGGGATACAAAAAGAAAATACTTTCTGAAGAAGGGGGGATTCAAATATAGATACACATAGACACAAAAAAAATACGCTGAAATTTTGAGAGCTAAGATCTTAAGGAAGAGAGTTCTAAAAGTTATCAACCTTAAAGGTTTGAACACACACAAAGTGACATCATTTTTATGAGTTGGATAGATCATTTCTTGGGGATCAAAAGCTGTTAAGCATTTCAGTTTTAAGAGTAAAGAAAGGCCACTATTACATCAAAAAGAAAATTGGTTGTTTGCATTTTAGTCCCTGAGTTCAAATTTAAGTTCTGGTATTATTTTTGGGGATGTTCTACCAATTCTTTTGGTTTTCCAAACTCTTCCGTGCTTTGAATTTGACTTGGATTGCTGTTGCGGACTGCTGTTTGATTGCTGGAACTGTTGCAGTAGCTGATTTCCTCTTTCTTCTTATTGGTGTTTCAATATTCCAGGTACACATTTGAAACACCCGCTGATGTAATCTTTTGAACTAAGAAGTTGAAATCAGTTGCTATTCAAGAATTTGCATATTCAAGTTGCCATATTGGAGTAGATATTAGACATTTAATGCTTATTTAGTTTTGCCTTTAATTTGCATTGGCCTTGTATAATCAAACTGAAATTTGAACTGAAACGGGGACTATCTAGTTTAAAATTGTGACTGTTGGATTCATTATTCCTGAGTTAATTGGTATTGCATGTATAGTGTAAGTTAAGGTAGCCTAATTTGTCTTTTGTAATAAAAAAAAAACAGGTTCAAATGGTTTTGCAACTTAATAAGCTAGTTTCAGTAATCCAGTTTTGAAATCAGTAATGTGATCGTTAGTTTAACAATGTTTATATTCCGCAATTCATGGACTTCTTTGGATTCGAATTGTTAGCTTATTCATATAGAAAAGATCATATAGTCGAATCATTTAGTTTATTCACTAAAAGCATGCGCTTGTGACTATCATGTTGATTTCAGTTTGAGCTTCCATTTGTTTTCTTTCCTTAAATAACATCTAGCAACCCATAGGTAAATAATTGGGTAGGAAGTTTTGAGTATGAAAATGGGAAATAAAACGATCAGTGTCCTATTGATTGAAATAAGCACATACTACCTGCCTTTTATTACAAAAATCAGTGAGCGCATGCTAGAATAATTTGAAGAAGTTTAGCATATTTCCACTTGTGAACTAGAAGTCTGCATAATGCGTTAGCCAAGGTCTGATAGCATGTTCAAACTAACGGAGATTTAGTCAGGCCCAAGTCTAGTTCTAGAATCCCCTTTCCGTTTGGACCTGGGTCAAGACCTGTGATTGGCCATTCTTTTGATATAGACGTGGGTATAATTTTCCTGCCAGTTTGCTTTAATCCAGTAACAAATTAATTAGGACTTTTCTTCATTTCAGAGACAAATAAATAGAAAATCATAGCCACATTAGGATTTGCCCTTAAATAAAATGAACGAGACGAGCCTCGCCAAATAAAAATGTAAACTGCGGGGCCCTCATGAATGTATATTATTAATTATTTAGACTTCGGGATGGACTGTTTAACAAAATTTCACGGCCTTCCCCAAAAAAAAATAATACGCTAGTCACTATAGACGCGCTTTTAATAATTTACTTTCTTAAATTCGGGTGCACATTTATGTGACCCAAATCCAAATCTCGACGAAGTCGAAATATGTCAATAGCCACGGGTACATTGATGTGACGTGGTTCGAGATGTGTTTTCACGACGTCGCAATTCTTATTAAAAATAATAATAAAATGGTAAATAATCTTTAAAATTGCACTATAAGATAACATGTTTTAAAATCAGATAGTAAGCCATTTATAACAGTTTAAGCGACCGTACTAGAACCACGAGATTCGGGGGTGCCAAACACCTTCCCTCGGGTCAACAGAATTCCTTACTTAGAATTTTTGGTTCGCAGACTTCATTTGAAAGTTGAAAATTTCCTCGATTTGGGATTCAAGATAAACCGGTGACTTGGGACACCAAAAACCAAACCTTTCCCAAGTGGCGACTATGAAATAAATAAATAATCTCATTTCGAATAATGTCACTTTAAATTGGAAAAACTCCCTTGTACATTTATCCTCCGGGGGGTAGGTGTGCGTAAAAAGGAGGTGTGACAAGGAGGATCATGAGCAACACTTGAGGATCATGCTCCAGACTTTTAGGGAGAAGAAGTTATGTGCTAAATTCTCCAAGTGTGAGTTTTGGTTGGACTTGGTTGCCGTTTTGGGGCATGTTGTATCTTCCGAGGGAATCAAGGTAGATTCGAAGAAGATTTAGGCAGTTCAAAATTTTCCTAGACCTTTTTTAGCTATAGATATTTAGAGCTTCTTGTGTTTGGCATGTTATTATCGCTGGTTCATGGAGGAGTTTTCTTCTATCTCAGCCCCATTGACCAAGTTGACCCAGAAGGGTGCTCTTTTCAGATGGTCTGACGAATGGAAAGTGAGCTTTCAGAAGCTCAAGCCCGTATTGACTACAACCCAGTGTTAGTGTTGCCTATAGGTTCAAGATCTTACACGATTTATTGTGATGCATCACGTATTGGGATTGGTGTGGTATTGATGTAGGACGATAGGGTGATTGCCTACGTGTCTCAGCAATTAAAGGTTCATGAGAAAAATTACCCTGTGTATTTTTTTGAGTTGGCAGCCATTGTTCACGCATTGAATATATGGAGGCACTATTTATATAGCATTCCATGTGAGGTTTGCACCGACCATCAAAGTGTCCATCACCCGTTCAAGTAGGAAGACCTTAATTTGCTGCAATGGAGATGGTTAGAGTTATTGAAAGACTATGATATCACCATTTTATATCATCCGAAGAAGGCCAATGTAGTGGTCGATGCATTGATTAGGAAGGCTGAGAGCATGGGAAATTTGGCATATTTTCCGGTAGTGGAGAGGCCACTGGCTATGGATGTTCAGGTTTTGGTCGATTGGTTTGTGAGATTGGATGTTTCGGAGCCTAGCAGGGTTCTTGTTTGTGTTATGTCACAGTCATCGTTGTTGAGCCTATGAAGTCTCACCAGTATGGGGATCCTTATTTGTTGGTATTTGAAGGACACAGTGCAGCAAGGTGGTGCCAAGAAGGTTGTGATTGTGGATTATGGTGTTATGTAGCTTTAGGGTCGGATTTGTGTTCCAACTATTGATGGGTTGAGGGAGTTGATCCTTGAAGAAGCTCACAATTCGCGATATTCCATTCACCCAAGTGTCACAAAGATGCATCGTGACTTGAAATAACACTGTTAGTGGTGGAGAATGAAGAAATATATTGTTTCTTATGCGTCTTGGTGTTTGAATTGTCAACAGTTGAAGTACGAACATTAGAAACCGAGTGGGTTGACTTAGAGATTTGAGATATCACAGGAAATGGAAGCGCATCACTATGAATTTTGTGGTAGGCTTACCTTAGACCTTGAGGAAATATGTTGCAGTCTGGTTATTATTGACCGGTTGACTAAGTCCGCACACTTTATTTTGGTGATGACTTCCTATTCTTTAGAACGGTTGGCTCAGATTTACATTCGGGGATTATCCGCCTATAAGGCGTGCCCAGTTCTATCATTTTGATCGAGGCACACAGTTCACATTGCATTTTTGGAGAGACGTGTTGTGTAATTTAGGCACACGGGTCGAGCTGAGTACCACATTTTATCATCAGACGGACGGACAGTCCGAGCGCACTATTCAGATATTGGAGGACATGTTGCAAGCATGTTTTATGGATTTCGAGGGTCAATGGGACTAGTTTTTACCTCTAGCAGAGTTCGCCTACAACAACAACTATCAGTCGAGCATTCAAATAGCTCCGTACGAGGCCTTTTCTAGGAGGCGATGTCGTTCGCTGATTGGTTGGTTTGGCCTTGGTAAGGTTAGATTGTTGGGCACTGATTTTATCAGTGATGCTTTGGAAAAGTTTAAAGCGATTTAGAGTGATTTCATACAGCTTAGTCCATGCAAACGAGTTATGTGGATCAGAACGTCGAGATGTGGCTTACATGGTGGGCGAGAAGGTTCTTCTCTGAGTGTCTCCCATGAAGGGCGTGATGCAGCTTGGGAAGAAGGGTAAGTTGAGTTTGATGTTTATTGGCCCGTTTGAGATCTTGGAGAGAGTTGGGGAGGTTACTTATAGGCTTGCATTGCCTCCTAGCTTTGCAGGGCTACATCTAGTATTTTATTTCTCCATGCTTCAGAAGTACCATGAGGATAGATCATATATGTTGGACTTCAGCACAGTGAAGTATGAAAAGAATTTGACCTATGAGGAAAAGCCGGTGGCTATTCTAGACTGACATGTTCATAAGTTGAGATCTAAGAGTTATCCTTTTATGAAAGTACAAGAGGGCAGCCGATTGAGAAGACTACGTGGGATTCCGAGTCTAATATGCGAGTAGATACCCTCACCTTTTTACCAGTACAGGTACATTTCTATTTCCTTTCGAGGACGAACGTTAGAGGTGGAGAATGTGATGACCCGATATGTCTTTTTGAGTACTAGCCTTGATTTCAGTGTTACAAAACCTCCGATAGATTTATTTAATATTTTTTTGATTAGCGTGCGTGGTCCACATCAATTTTTGGAAAACTTTTACGTAAAAATTTGAAGAAAACGAGATTTTTGACTTAAAATAAGGCTAGAGTTGACCATGTTCAACATTTTTGGTAAACGACCTCTGATCGGTGTTTTGATGATTCTGGTAGGTTCGTATGACATTTCTGGACTTGTACGCATATTTCGTTGGGGTCCGGGGTGACCCGAGTGAATTTCAATGCATTATGTGAAAAATTATATAAAAATAAGTTTTCAAGTTGAAATCTTGAGTTTTGATGATCGACTCTTGTTATTTAGTGTTATTTCGATAATTTGAGGTAACGAGCTAGTTTGTATGATATTATTACACTTTTGTGTATGTTCAGTATGCAGACCGAGGGGTTTAGTTGAGTTTCGGGTGCATTTCGAGATAGTTTGGGATTACTGATGCTAACTGCTGGTGTTTCAGGTCTGTAGGTCTCATAATTTTGATGACCTGTTCGCAATTGCGAGTTTCGCTTTTGCAAATTCGGACTCGCAAATGTGATATCCACCAAGGGCTATTGACTTCACAAATGCGAAGATGTGATCGCATTTATGGCCTGTGGGTGGTCGCACTTGCGACCTTGAAGTCCCTTTTGCAATTTGGAGCTAGGGGCTGGCAGCTTAGCAAATGCGAAGCTCAGCTCGCATTTGGATTAAAGGGGCTAATCATATTTGTGAGAGTTTTGTCGCATTTGTGACGTATGACTGTCTGATGCACTGATCGTATTTGCAATCAATGTCTTGCATTTGCGGACAACACAATTGTGAACAAGTGTCCGCAATTGTGGCATCTGCAGCTGGGTAAAAGATTCAGAAATCGGGATTAAGCTCATTTTACACTATTTTTCAACCCCAAGCTCTATAAAGGCAATATTTGAAGAACATTTTCTTTTCAAATTTATTGGTAATCATCTCTAACTGGTTCTCAATCCATTTCAATTACTTTTCATGTGTTTTAACATTAAATCTAAGAATTTAGTGGTGAAAATTAGGGATTTTGGGTAGAATTTAAGAATTATTCCAAATTGAGATATAGACCTCAAATTGAGGTCGGATTTCGAAATAAATTACATAACCGAATCAAGGGTGAATGGGTAATCAGAATTTGATTCGAATCATGGATTTCAACCAAGCAAGCCAGGGTTGACTTTTGTTGACTCTTTAAAAAAGGATCAAAATTGTACCTTTTTCATTCCTGAGTAGTTTCTAAAGCTTGTTTTGAATTATTTGATCAATAATTGGCTAGATTCGATTGGTTTGGAGGGTTTTTCGAAAGTCGAAGCCATGATTGATTATTGATTTTATTGTAGAGTGATGTAAATGTCGTGGTTAAGTTTGACTTAAGGGAATTAGGACTTGTTTGATCTATTTTCTACGTGAACTATGTGTGGAGACGGCACATATGCAAGGTGATGAGTATATATACGTTGTCATGGGCTAAAGCATGCGGGTGGAATTGGTCTTATTTTCACCTTGTTGTTTCATTTATTATGCCTTCCATGCCTTAGCTAGATTGTTTATTCTTTAACAGTTCAGTTTCAAGTTTATTGTTCATGTTGAGATTGTTTTGATATTGAAAGTTGAATTTGCTTATTCTAGCACCATGGTTGAAGTTGAATTTGCTTCCCACCTTGTTTGATACTTTGGGTTGTTGTTGTTGCTTGGTGAGGAAGAGTAAAAGCACGAAGGGTATTTCCGTGTAATATTTGCAAATTGATATCACTAGTTGAGTGAACATGAGGCTAAAGCACGAAGCGTGATGCCGTGCTACTGCCTTTGTCGTATCATGTGAGGAATAGAGTAAAAGAACGAAGGGTGATTCCATACACATGCTTTATTTATATTATATGGCGAGGATGAGAGTAAAAGCACGAGGGGTGATGCTGTGCAAATTTGATAATTTTATTGCTCTTATTATATACTTGGATTGTAAATTTAACTTGGCTATTTCGTTGCTTAATTCGGAAAGTGACTTACTTGGTGATTCTGTATTTATTGATCCGGTTGTTGCCCCTTTTATATGCCCCCACCCTGTTATTACTTGAAATGCTTTACTTGTTATTTCAACTTATATATATATATATGCAGAGGTTTTATTAGGTGTTTTATCTTAGCCCCGTGACTACCTTATTAGGGTTAAACTCGACACTTACTAAGTGTATTGGGTCGATTGTACTCATACTACACTTCTGCATTTCTTGTCTAGATTTTAATGTTGGTACCAACAGAGTCTCGAGAGGTACTTAGCAGCTACTAGTTAGTGATTCGAGGTAGAGTTGCATTTCATTCCCAGAACCTGGAGTCATTTTCCTATTTCTTGTATTGTTTCCTTTTACTTCAGATAGTAATGTATTTCTTTCAAACCTTGTATTTAGCTGGATCTGGACGCTCATGTACCCGTGATACCAGAATTTTAGGATGGTTTATGCTATGCTTTTGGTCAGTTATTAGATAGCTGCTATTTTTTTTTAATATTATCTGTTTAAGTTGGCTAGCTTGACATTTGGTTCTAGGTATCATCACGACCTCACGGTTGGGATTCAGATCGTGATATTACCACTCGACCTGTGAATTCTATAAACTTGGCGACCCCCATGCTGTCTGTTGCATTGGAGGAGAAATTATATCCTCGCTCCTTGTTAATTCGTGGAGATAAGTTTTGATCTAGAAAGACTCTTTCATACAGGGCCTATTCGGATAAAACAACTCCAAAAATACCACAAAATGGTTGAGTGTTAGCCATATTTTGTGGAATATTAGTACTGTTGGCATCTTCAAACTTTACGTATATTTGCAACATTCTTAACACAACATCCATGTGTTTATCCGGAGTCCTCAAAAAATCATGCCGAGTTTCATCATCATCGATGTTTAACTCGGCAATCGGCATAATAAGAAATACCTTGCGGAGTAAGCGAATACGGATATCTTTTGGTTACCTTAATATTAGCCGAACATTTACTCACACTCATTCTTTTACAAATCAGAGATAACAATTTGTCGTATCCCAATATGAGTGGGACCTTAATAATACACTATAGAGAATAACTATAGTGTACCGAGTTATTTTCTACCACAGCCTCACCGCCATATAACGCAACTCTAATTTTTTTCTCATCAGACATATTGTAGCAAGATTCAACGAGAAAATGTATATTTGATAAAGATCAAGTTATTTATAAAGGATGCTAAAGAACTAAAGTTAATTGGTTCAAATTCACTCAAGAATGAACATTCGGCCTCAAATAAGCAACTATCCATTGCTTAGGGACGACAAATGTCAATATAGCGTGTGTAATATAGCGTTGTACATAAAACGCATGTATTACATATGCTATACAATTAATTATTATGGCAGCTCAATTGTTCAGTATAGCGCATGTAATATATGCATTGTACGCATAGCTCATATATTACATGCACTATACAGTAAACTATTATGGTAGTTCTAATGTTGAGTATATCACATGTTACATGCGCTATACCGCAACTGGGTAACTAACTATTAAAGTATAGACTTATAGCTATTAAAGTATAGTCTTGTAGCGCATGAAAAACATGTAATATATAAAATTATATTATTTTTTTTCCACATATTTTAGTCTCTTGAGTCCAAAGGGCAACATTTAGGATATGGACTAAGGATAGGAAATATAAGTTATAGAGTTCCTAAATAGGTGCCAATGATCTTACGCATTACAATAGAAAAGTAGGATCGGTGCCGAATGTTAATAGGCCTAAAAGAAAATGATACTTGCCTAATTTTTGTACCATATTTTCTGTACTATTTGGAGGAATTGGACAAATTGGCAGATCAAGGACAATCTCCAGCTCCTCAAAACTACTTTTGTTGTTTTCCTATCTTTTTTTATTATACAAACCTTTAATTTTAAAAAAAATGAGAAGACGTTTTTTGTTATACTATCAGTTTTGCTATATAGAGAAAATATAGTTTGATTGTAAATAATATAATTTTTTCCTTTTCTGCTCAGCAAAAGAAATACAGATTATTTTTATCTTTTTCTGTTTCTTCTCTCTCTATTGGGAGAATCCTAACATGTAAATCCTCTCTCTCGCGGTAGGATACTTTCTTTTCATGACATAATATATTTCTAATATGTAAATGCTCTCTCTCACATTAGGATACTTTCATTTCATCACATAATGTGTGTTTCCTAGTTTCACCACACAAATCGTTTTCCCGATTTCTTCATATATGATCTTATTATGAAAAATTGTCACTTGACTAGAAAAAAAGTCATGACTAATTGAACGATTGATTAGCCATACAACAAAATATAAATTTGACAACTTATAATTAGCGATTATTATTAATCAAATTATGCTAGAAGCTATGCATTATTTTAAGCAGAAATAAATGTGAAATAAAAATGTGTGTATCATTATAACAACTAAATTTCGCTCATGAAAAATAATAATCAAGACAAGAAATATAGCGAAAAATATTATATTTAATTTCAAGTGATGGGGTTATAATCTCTAAAATATCTCTAAATCTAAAGAGATGTAGTCCTCTGATTCTCCTCCTCACGGATGACGGTTCAAGAGCTCGAGAGCTTGATCTTGAACTTGACGGATTTTGAGATTTGTAGTACGTCACAAACAATTTGAAGCTCGTCACGAACCAGAATTTGGTGTTGGGTTATCACGAACGGAAGATTTGAAGCCGCTCGCCTATGACTTGAGTTCGCCTTTGGAATTTGACCACAGATGATGATTGCGGATATGGATGGAGACCTTGATGTTATTCTTCAGAGCTTCTTTATCCTTTCCTTATGCTTACTTCCTTTTGTCTTAGCCTTCTCCTTTGACCCCTTCATATAGGTGTGGGATGGAGCAATCTCCAAGAAAACCCTAGTGGATCATTAGGCTTGGAGCTTATGAGCTGACCCATTTAATAGAAGACCAATTGACGGGCTAGCCCAATAATATATTGGACCTTTATTTAAATTAATTTAATTGAATTTAAATAACAAACCCAAATATCAGTCCATGTTACTTAATTGGACCAATATATATTTAATTTATGGTAAAATCCAAATTTCTTATGGATTTAAATTTGACAAAATTTTAATTGTCTACAAATGCCCCCTGCTTCAAGGCTTGTCGAGGTGTAAGCTTACCGAAACATGAAGACATGCTTGAAGTACCAATGCGACCCTTTTTTTTAGCAGTTTCCTTTCGCAAATTCCTTATTTTCAAGGGTACTACTTTGCTATGGCTCATTCTCAAATTATTTGATCGTGGCTCCAATTTGTACCCTTTTTAAATAAATAATAAAGACCATGAATTTCACCTTCTAATTGGATTGAGCAAACTTCTAGTTTGACTAACCATATATATCATAAAATAACTTCCGAAAACTTTCCTACTTTCTTGCCAAAAGAATTTCCTTAATTGCCTTTCTTTCTTGCCGAAGGAGTTTCCTTAATTGCCTTTTTTTTTCTTCCATGTTTCTTGGTTTCAAACTTTTCCATGTACAAACGAACATGATACTTCAATTTGTATTGCTAAATAATAATCAAGACTTTTACGTCAATAATGTCAATATTGTCCAACATCTTATTGTCAAACTTTTCCTTAATAGCTTTTTTTCCCCCTTGTTTCCTGGTTTCAATCTTTTCCATGTACAAACGGATATGGTACTTCCTTATTTACATATGTCACTAACTTGAAAACCAAGAATTTTCTTAGTTTCTTCCCTTGCCTGTTCCTATAAATTGGCCACTTTCTCCTTGTATCGTTGCCATAGCAGTAGTCCTCCACTCTTTGATGAAAGCAACTGCACTACCTTTTGGTTGGCTTTAAAGGTACTCTACAATAGTTGGCAACGCAATCCCGTCGCTCGATTCTCCTAACTTTTTTTTTTCTTTTTTTTCCGCAGCTGCTGCCAGGAATTTCAGCTTTGTGCGTCTTAACCAAAAAATCATATCTTGGTGTAGGAGCGCCGAAATCATGAGTAGTTTATGACTACAGAAACTAGACTCGGAGTACTGCAATATATCAAAAATTTAGATTTATATTCGCATTGTATCATCTAAGGTGAACTTCCTAAACTTGGTCCAAGTTCTGTCACGCTCGACATCTCAACTTTGCGAGTCTTAACCAAAAAAAATATATCTTGGTGTAGGAACGCCGGAATCGCGAGCGGTTTATGGCGACGGAAACTAGACTTCCGGAGCTATGACATAAGTAAAAATCATAATCAGAATATGCTAATATTCCCAGATGCCTTCTCGAATTTAGGCAACATATTACGACATGCTGCCTCATTCTGTCTTGCTTTTTTTTCCATAGATTCTTCCCTTTTTTTGTTCCGCAGACTCTCGGAGCAGCACATAGGGCTGTGAATTCCATCAACAAGGATGCGTTTCATCGACCATGATACACCGTACCCATACCTTGAGATTATTAGCGATAAGCAGAATTCGCGCGCCCAAGTTCTAACTTTAAAAGTTCATCATCCGGTGATAGGTGCTTTTCCGCTCGCTAGAAAGTCGCTTGACGCCTCCCTTGATCTTGCAGAATGGTCGACTAGAGATACGAATGATGCATTGGATAGATTTTCGGGCAAAGCAACCAACATGAAGGTCTTACTTTTGAAGTCCTCTACCCATCAAAAGGTCGCGTCTACTAGTCCTCTTCATCGTGATTACGATGGTCATCTCGCCACTTGGAGTGTTCCTCCTTCCGGATTTTGTGAAGTTCGCTATACGTCCAAATATTGGGAGTGGGTAGAAGATGTTCTTGCCCGCAACAAGTTGACTCTCGATGGCATCAAGGTCTATGACGCCATCTTTGCTTCGTTGTTCACATATGACTACAATGAGAATATCCTCCATATCTTTTGTGAGCGTTGGCGTCCATCTACCAACACAATTTCTACCTCTATTGGTGAACTCTCCATTTCTTTGTGGGACTTGCGAGCAATCGGAGACCTTCCGATGCATGGGTCTTTCTACGACGAAGTTATCCCCTCGGCTAAGGAGTTGATACAAGAAGACGATCAAGGAAAACCTTTCCTCCCAGAATCTTGGGATGGTTTATGTTATGTTTTTGGTCAGTTATTAGATAGATGCTGCTTTTTTTTTTAAATATTATCTGTTTATGTTGGGTAGGCTGACATTCGGTGCTAGGCGCCATCATGGCCTTACTGTTGGAATTCGGATCGTGACATTATCACTCGACCCGTGAATTCTATAAACTTAGCGACCCCCCATGCTGATGCATTGGGGGAGAAATAATGTCCTCACTCCTTATTAATCCGTGGAGATAAGTTTTGATCCACAAAGACTCTTTCATACAAGGCCTATTCGGATAAAACAACTCCAAAAATATCACAAAAATGGTTGAGTCTTAGCTATATTTTGTGGAACATTAATGTCGTTGGTGTCTTCAAACTTTACGTATAGTTGCAGCATTCTTAACACAACATCCCTGTGTTCATCCGGAGTCCTTACAAATCATGCCAAGTTTCATCATCATCGATGTTAAACTCGCCAATCGGCATAACAAGCAACACCTTGGGGAGTAAGCGAATACTGATATCCTTCGGTTACCTTAATATTAGCTGAACATTTACCCACACTCATTCTTTTACAAATCAGATATACCAATTTGTCGTACTCCAATGTGAGTGGCACCTTAACAATACAATATAGAGAATAACTATAGTATACCGTGTTATTCTCTATCACAGCCCCACTGCCATATAATGCAACTCTATTTTTTCGCTCATCTGACATATTGTAGCAAGATTCAACCAGAAAAGGTATATATTGATAAAGATCATGTGATGTATAAAGGATGCTAAAGAACTAAAGTTAATTGGTTCAAATTCACTCAAGAATGAACGTTCGACCTCAAGTAAGCAACTATCCACTGCTTAGGGACGGCAAATGCCAATATAGCGCATGTAATATAGCGTTGTACATAAAACGCATGTATAATATATGTTGTACAATTAATTATTATGGCAGCTCAATTGTTGAGTATAAAGCATGTAATATATGCGTTGTATACATAGTGCATATATTATATGCGCTATACAGTAAACTATTATAGTAGTTCTAATATTGAGTATATCGCATGTTACATGCGCTATACCTTAACGAGGTAACTAACCATTAAAGTATAGACTTATAGTGATTAAAGTATAGACTTATAGCGCATGAAAAACATGCGCAATATATAAAATTATATTATTTTTTTCCCCACATATTTTAGTCTCTTGAGTCCAAAAAGGCAATATTTAGGGTATGGACTAAGGATTGAAAATATAAGTTACAGAGTTCCTAAATAGATGCCAATGATCTTCTGCATTACAATAGAAAAGTAGGATCGGTGCCGAATGTTAATAGGCCTAAAAGAAAATGATGCTTGCCTAATTTTCGTACCATATTTTCGGTACTATTTGGAGGAATTGGACAAGTTGGCAGATCAAGGACAATCTCCAGCTCCTCAAAACTACTTTTGTTTTTTTTCCTATCTTTTTTCATTTTACGAACCTTTACTTTATAATAAAAAAAAAGAGAAGATGTTTTTTTGTTATATTACCAGTTTTGCTATATAGAGAAAATATAGTTTAAATTTTAGTAAATAACATAATTTTTTCCTTTTCTGCTTAACAAAAGAAATACGGATTGTTTTTATCTTTTTCTCTTTCTTCTCTCTCTATTGGGAGAATCCTCTCACATGAAAACCCTCTCTCTCGCGGTAGGATACTTTCTTTTCATCACATAATGTGTGTTTCCTAGCTAGTTTCACCACACAAATCATTTTCCCAATTTCTTCATATATGATCTTATTATGAAAAACCGTCACTTGACTAGAAAAAAAAAGTCATGACTAATTGAACGTTAGATTAGCCATACAAGAAAATATAATTTTGACAACTTATAATTAGCGATTATTATTAATCAAATTATGCATTATTTTAAGCAGAAATAAATGTGAAATAAAAATGTGTGTATCATCAAAACGGAAATCAAACTATTTAAAAAAAAAATTCTTGAAATAAATAATTTGTACATATTATCTCCCTGGTATTATTCACCTATACGTTAGTATTATCTTAAGACCCCTTTTTAATATTATTTCTCACATAAACAAACATGCATTTTAGAACAACATGTGATCCAAAGTTCAAAACAACCCCGGAACTTTGTATTTACATTTTATATTTCAAAGGTGATGGAAATGTTATTTGTACTAGTTTAAGGTTACCTTGAGACTAAAGGCAAACTAGAAAGTGAGTAGATAAGTAACAAAACGACATACTGTTGGTTGTTAAAAGTCAAATATGGTCAACTTTGCTTTAAACAATGAGATATTCATTTAAGGAAAAGAAGTTTCACAGTAAAGGGAAAAGTTAGCTAATATTTTAAAGAGACTTGGTTGTCTAAAGAAAACATAGTTTCTTCGCACTTTCAAGATTGCTTCCTTTACATCAGAAATCTACATAGGGTTGACTTTGACTTGAATCAAATACCTTAAAACTAAGCAAATAAAATAAATAAATAAAACTTGATGGACTAGAAAAAGACATAAAGAATGCAGATTAGTTTATAACAAAATGCAGGAAATTGCAGCCAAGTTAGAGTTTGGCAGGTACACAACAAAACGACGAGTATTGGTTGTTAAACATTTTAAGATACCTAAATGTCTATTCATATCGATCCTGGTTGTTAAAAATAAGTTAAGATTCTAATCCTTTGGGAACAAAAAAGAAAGTTTTTAAACGGTTGAAAGAACCTTTAATTAGAGTGTGTTACTTATAAAATGTATATTGCAATGCATATTCTCATTAATTTTTTAATTAATTACATAGAGTTTATTACTGATAAAATCTGAATTTTTTTTTTTTTTTGCTAAGTGAAATGTGAAAGTTCTTTCAGCATAAAGTACTAAATTTATATGTCAACTAAAAGATTAAAAATTTATATCATTTTAGAAGTTGCAGCAAATTTATTTCCGAAATTTTGCGAATCATGTTTGAATGTCTAACGGTACTAGAAGATGCATTGAAAAGGAATGATTATATTTTAACTGATAGTAGATACTCTATTTTATAATAAATTTGTGGCTTTTTATATAAAAAAAATATTGGAGCTCGTGAGCTTTTAATGCATTATACCTTTACTAGTTATGTTTCCAACTGAAACAGTACCGTCAGGTAATTTTTTTTTTTAGCAAAATCCAGGCATGATGCCTAGGACTAGTTTTTATATATATATGAAAAACAAAAAATAAAGTACCGTGAGGTCTTACAAAATAAAAGTAATAAAATTTGTAAAATACGTAATACGTATTACCAATTTTGAGCAAGTGTTGCTCAAAATTAGTAGCACATTTTATCCTATGATTGAATGCAATTATTGAACTACATTAAAGTAGTAAAAAAGATGAATAAAAACTAGCCTTGTAAGGTCATTGTGCTTGCGAGTCCATATAGTCCAAAGTGAGAAAATCCTCATTAAGGTGCGAGACTTAATCACTATTCACTACCCAGATTTGTGCAAGACTTTAGTGGATGCATCTATCTGTTGTCATTATCGAGAAGTATATTCATTTCTCAAATAACTTTTCGTTTAATAAGTTCATTGTCTGTAATTATAATCATTGCATATATATATATATATTCGCGTACGCATTTTATATTTAGTTTTTAGGTAAATTTCAAAACACAATAATCTATAAACATAGATATTAGTCGTCGTTTGTTAAGGTAAATAAACTTATATTGACGTTTGCTAAGGCAAATATTAAATCTCCCGGTAATGGAACCTGAAAAGAAACACAATTTCTCTTCTGTTAATACAGAAAATATTAGCTCAATCAAAAGGATCGTTAATGGAGATTAGGGATTCTAGATCCTTCTTAGCAGAGAGAAAGATACGAACAAGGATGAAAATGATCGGCCAGCCCAATACAGTTGGTCCTGTTACAATTTATACCTCACTTAGACCCGGCCCATATGTTTACAAAACTAGCACAATGTATTGAACTAAGCTATTACATCTGACTACTTCTAATACAGTACAAAGAATGATTATATCTATCAAACTGTCTATTTACCAAATAAATAAAGAATGGGCCAACTTAAGTGTGTGGCTGTGACGACCCGACCCGTCGTCACGTGAGTTACCGCCCCGTTTCCCCCTTTATTGTGTTGCTTCATATTTCAATATCAGTATTAGAGTCAATCGGGTGTAATTGAATTGGTTTTGGTCGAAAATAAGGCACATAGCCTCTTAGAAGAAAGCTTGTTTTAAAAAAGTCGACCGAAAGTTGACTATATGGTTAGAGGGCTCGGATATGAATTCCGATGGTTCGGTTAGCTTCGGGGGATGATTTGTGACTTAGGAGAGCGATCGGAATCGAATTTGGAAGTCCGGTGTAGAATTAGGCTTGAATTGGCGAAGTTCGAATTTAGGCGGATTCCGGTTGATAGGTGAGATTTTGATCCGATGGTCGGAATGGAATTCTAAGAGTTGCAGTAGCTTCGTTAGGTATTTTTGGATATGTCTGCAAATTTTCAGGTCATTCGGACGTCGTTTGGTCGGGCTTTTGATCGAATATGAGTTTCGGAAGTTTTAGTTAAACTTAGGCTTGAATCCGTGGTGAATTGATGATTTTTGTATTGTTGGACGTGTTTTGATGATTGGAACAAGTTCGTATGGTATTTTAGAGTAGGTTGGTATTTTTGGTTGAGGTCCCGGGGGCCTCGGGATGAATTCGGGTGGTCAAACCCTTTTTGGTTTGAAATGAGATCAGATTTTCTGCTGTAATTGTTGCAGACTTTTGTGCATCGCGTTCGCATGGTGATGGACGCGAACGCGTAGGGTATTTTTGGGAGTCTGGGATTTTTGCCTTCGTGTTCACGGAGGAGTGGTCGTGATCGCGTAGTTATGGAGCCTTGAGCTTCGCGTTCGCGTTTGGAGTTCCGCGTTCGCGTAGAAGGATTTTGGAGTCAGTGGAATTTTGTTATACGCGTTCGCGCGGGTTAGTGTCGCGTTTGCGCTGAGGCAGGTTGTTGAGCATCGCGTTCGCGCTAGTTGGGACGCGTTCGCGTAGTGGAAGGATTCTGTGTAACACGTTCGTGTGGTCAAGGGTCGCGTTCGCGTAAGGTGTTTTTGAATTTCAAGAATGTTGGTCTTCGCGTTCGCGTGGCTTGTGTCGCGAACGCGATGAAGAAAATGCTGGGCGGACAGAAGGGTTTTAATAACATTTCCTCCGCGAGCCAAAGTCATTTTTCACCATTGTTGAGCATATTTGGGAGCTTTTGACGAGGGATTAAGAGGATTTCGACTAGGATTCAAGTGGAGGTAAGTTTTATGAGCTAATTACGTGATATTATTGAAGATTCATCATCTAAATCTCTGAAAATTGGGTGAAAATTGGAGAAGTTAGGACTTGGTTTTTGGTATTGTAAAAATTGGAATTTGAAGAGGCTATTGAACTTCGATTTTGATAAATTTTATATGTACGGACTCGTGGCGAGACGAGGATTCCGAAAATGTAAATTTCGTAATCTTTCGAGAAGTGGGCCCGGGGCTCAGGTTTTGCCAACTTCATATTTTTGGGTGTTTTTCGAGTTCTTTCGATTGGGTTATGTCCCATTAGCATATTTTTACGTATCCCTTATGGTTTTGATCAGATTCTACACACGAGGAGGTTGATATGAGAGGGAAAGTCTTGGCGAGCTAGATTATCGGCCGGCTAGAGATGAGTAATACTTGTGAATGATATTCTGAGGGTTTAGAACCCCAGATTTGCATATCTTAGTGCTGTATTGAGGTGACTTGCACGCTGGACCTGAGCGTGGGGTAGAGCACCATTGGGGATCGTGACTTGGTCCGTCCTGGTTGTTGGCTTTTACCGCGTATTTGCAAATGATTTATTTTTATCATTATGACTTGGGCTCATTGCCATACTTGGGGCTTATTGCCGATTGTTTGAACTCTTTATGAACTATCATCATTGTTTCCCTCACTATTTGAAATATTATTTGAACTCAGTCCGTGTGATTTACACTGTTTTATGAACTCAGCTATATTTTACTCAAACTTGGAGTTTTAACTGATATTTGAACTATCATTTGAGCTGAGTATTATTGTTTTACTGATGCCCGAGGGGCTTTTGAAAATTTTTGGACTGATTGAGGCCGAGGGTCGTGTGTGAGGGCATGAGGAGTGATGTGAGGAGGCTTTCAGGCCTCGAGTGTATTGTGAGCAGGCTTTCAGGCCTTGTGTTGATATTATTCAGGCTTTCAAGCCTTATTGCTAGCGCTTGGGCTGAAGGAGCCCCTCCGGAGTCGGCACACCCACAGTGAGCACGGGGTACCCCTTTGAAATGAACAGTGGTAACAATGACACTGTTATATGTGTTTCGGTCAGGTAACAATGACTGACCAGTCAGGTAACAATGACTGACTAGTGGTAACAATGACNAGGTGATCGCCAGCGTTCGCGGCACCGCACTCCATCTTTGTATTTCAATTTTTATCTTGTATATATATATACATTGTTGGCCCAATAATAGTGTCCCTACTCATTAGATGCTCGTGACTTGTGACACCCCGATCGGGTTGTATTGGGATGAAATTAATAGTTTTAAATGCCAATAAGTTGTATTTTCTATGCAATTATGTTTAATAGCTGCTAAAGAGAGGATTTGGGTTTGTTGGTTGGCCTTGTCTTCACGAGAGGTGCCATCACGACCGGGTATTGAGAATTGGGTCGTGACAAGTTGGTATATGAGCCTAGGTTGCTAGGTCTCACGAGTCATGAGCAGGTTTAGTAGAGTCTCGCGGATCGGTACGGAGACGTCTGTATTTATCCTCGAGAGGCTGCAGAACCTTTAGGAAAACTTTCCATTCTTGGAATTCTTATCGTGCGTACTTGATTCAGCTTGAGATATAACTCTTGAAATTCCTTCCACATGTCTGTATGCGCACGTGAGCGCTCAGTATTATATGTGCCTTGATGGTTTGTGATTCCCCGATCGAGGGGCAAGATGTGATCTTCGTAAGTATGTTGGTCCCGTCTGGAGGACTTGAGGTCGGATCTTTGCCTATGGCCTGAGCACCGAGGTGCTGATTGTGTGAGTAAGTGATTTGAACTTATATGTTCAGTGTTGTCCTTATTAGCCAGAATGGCGGCTGGATATCCATGTGATGAGTATGTTAGTATTGCGAAGTGTATCTATGTGATTTTGGTAGTGACGAAGTAGTCTGCTGGATAATAAATGAACTGTTAGGTGTTCGATTCCTGTTGTGATTTGATGTGTAGCCCGAATTATGGGCAAATGAGGAATATTTTTGTGTCTCCTAGTTGGAAAGTAAAGTACATTTCACGTGGCGATATGGGTTTAGACTCAGAAAGACTAATTGATTGTGTAACGTATATGATGGTGGAAGGCATGTTGAAATATTGAAATGAGACAAAGCAGGTGGGTTATCTCCTGCGGAGTTTTTTTGAGTGGTATGATCCTTATGTGTATGTTAGAAGATCTCATGTGTAATTGAAGGGTATGTGTTGGAATTTGAGATTTTGGGTCGCTTAAGAAAATGGACTCAGCTGATGTGGAAATGAATGCGAGGTTTGCAAAGAAATGTCAGTGCTAGATGATCTGTGTATTCACAAACTTGTAAATGACTTGAGTTTAATCTCACTATAACATTGTGGCATCATTGGAGTAAAAGTGCTATGAGTTGTTAAGAGTGCCTTGATATGTGGCTTCGAGCCAAGTTGGGGAGGTTGCTGTTGGTCAGCTGATTGCACGGTTATGTGCAATGTTGGTTCCGTTTTGAGGGATGATGGCGGATCAGTTCTGGTTGCAGAAATTAGGTCGTGGATGGCACGTGCAAAGAAAAAAAAATTCTACAAAGGTTATATGGTGCTTTCGTAAATGTGAGAAAATACTAGGATATTTTGAGCTGCTGTTGATAAAGAATGCTCAGTGTATAGAGAAGAAAGATGGTTGTTTGTATCTGTATGAAATCATGATCTGCGGTGTCAGAGTACTAATAAGGCACGAGTTGTTCCGTTCATTTAGGGCAATTGTATTACAGCTGAATAAGAGTGAATGACTCTCGAGAATGGTTTTACTATGTTCAAGATTTTGCATGTAACAATCAGGTGTCTTAAGTTTGTGTATGTGGCTAGAGACTGCATTTTCATTAGAAAAGATCAAGACTTGTGGTATTTTATGTTAATCATGGGATTCTATGTATCCGTATATGGAAGGTAATAGTAACGAATTCAGATTCGCAGGAAGTTCTTCAAGGTTGAGCATTCTGGAATGTGGTATTTCTGGGAAGCGTTCGAGAGGGTATTCAGTGGCCTAAGGGTCTTAGACAGTGTGGTCTTATGTGCGAGTCTCGTGTGGTAACCTGAGTGGAGGTATTGTGGTGCTACAGCAAGGGAGAATATCAATTAATGATGAATCAGAAAGGAAATTGGATAAATGGAATAGCTTGATAATAAACCGAGTCGGTATGATAAGGATATGATTAATTCTTTGTATGTGTTCGAGGTAATGAGTCTTACAGGTATTGTGCAGCAAAGCTCTAGAGTGCTAGCAGTTTGCTTAGCTCGGTTTGGGTAGAAGGATTCGGCCCTGACAGTTAGCTTGTGCAATGGAATTGGGAGAGAGAGTTTTTGATGTGTTTTACCGTGGTTTGAAGATGAGTATATTTCCTATGGGTATGCGAAGCATGGAGTGTGTAATAATTTTTCTTCTATATAGGATCAATGAAAGTTTTTGACTAGTTGAGTGCGTCGATGTCTGTGGCGCAGAAGAGAGATAAAAGTCCCCATGTTATTCTAGGGTGGTATGGTATACGCGGTATGTGGTGGAGAATTGAGATTTGCGGGTTCAAGGTTTTGGTTCAGTTCATAATGGGAAATCATTAAATTCTTGAGCAGCACGGGCAGCTGCAGGTGAGTAAATAATTGATCTTCAGATGAATAAGGAGATGGTATTGCTATTCTAGTGGTTTGGCGGGGGTATATGTTCAGTAAAAAGGGCAAGGTGATGTAAACTGATGGTACTTCAGTAGTATTGCAGCCTTTTCTTGATTGGATCGACTACGAATATTTGAGTTTGTTGATGGCGCAGGAAATTTTGAATATCTTTTGTGGTATGAATGGATACTTGATGTGTTTTATGTATTTGTACGGCGGAGTGTAGGATCAGGCATAGTGATTCATGCGTTATATGTGTTGGAGACTAGAAATTCTCATGATCCGACTATGCGGTGGTTGTAGATCATGTGTATCGGCGCCGTTTAGCGGTTATTGGGAATTGGAGGTCCAAGGAGATCTTTCCTTGATTGGTATGTTAAATTTGGGTTATGAAATTAGATTGCAGGCTGGTTGTCTCAGTGGCAGGTTGTCTAGACTATTGTGTTATGGGCCATGTCGGAAAATGCCACAGGTTGCATGGCAAGGTGCATCGGATTATGTTCTAGTAGAGTGGTTGGTATTCCAAGGATCAGCTTACGATTAGGAAGAATTGTTTTTCTTAAATTGGGCCTTCGTGGCGGATGTTAGTGCAAAGGTTTCTATCTTTGATTTAGTTCTGGTATTGAGGGACTTTTCGGATGCGCTTCTTGTGGTCGGGCATGTCACCGGGCGAGATTGTGGATTTCGGTATTTATTTGGTGCCGGGTACCGTATCGTACGGCTCTGGCAGAAGTTATAGTAGTGGGAGGAGCAGCTTCAGGCTTATTGGTATTGATTTCGTTGGCAAGCTACTGTGGCTATGTATTTAGCTTGAGTTAGCTTGGTTAGTCCCGATTCGTATTGTTGAAGGATACGTTGACTCAATTGTTCTTGAATTGGTTGGTGATTTGGGGAGATCTGTGAGTTGCTTTCTGTGCTGTGAGGCGTTATGATTGGTTGGATATGGGCACCTGTGGTGCGGTTCTATTGAGGGTTCATAGAGGAAGTCGAGCGGGAAGAGCAATGGAGTGTTGCTCCGTGTATGGAGCATTAGTTATGTCCTATCGGGTCGCGTGTCATGTGTTATTTGTTTCCCCGTAGGTATAATGAATTGTGTTGGTTTCAGGCATCAAATGTGCGTGGTTGTTGATTTGAGCATAGCGGCTTAAGGTGTTTCATGTGTAGCAGTATTCGGATAGGATCGCACATTGTAGCGAGGCTACGTGGAGATTGGACTCTGCGGGGCAGATTCAGGTATTCCATTTCTATGATGTGAGACGGGGTCTCAGCCTTGTGTTGTAATGGTATTGATGAGCTTGAGGTATAGCGCCTTCGTTTGAGTCATTTGTCAAGATTTGAGTATGTTCATACTGGTTCTTGTTGGTGCGAGTATTATGCAAGTTGAGGCTTAAGCCTGTGTTGAGGTGTCATATCACCAGTGGGGTGGTTGGAGTCGAAGTGATCATTGGAGTCATTAATAAGTACGAACATATTTGATTTCAGCTTGTTAGAAAGGTAATATCGAGGTTTGGCTCGGAAATCTGTGGTAGTATCAGTCAAGAGGGAAATGGATTCATGAATGGTTGATCTGAGAGATGGGATCAGTATATCGCATGTTTCAGTTGCCGTTGGCAGTAAATGAAGGTATTGAAATGAGACTTTATCTAACAAGAGATTTTCTATCGATCTTTGGTTGTCGTGGGCAGCTGTGGTGAATGGAAGTTATCGCTGCATGTGTTTGAGTTATGGGGTATATCATATGATTGCAGACGAGGTTGCAGGTATGGATTATTACAGCTGGTTCGGGTTTATCCTGAGTAAAAATGTGAGGTTCTGATCTTGTGTAAGATTTCAGAAGGTGAAATATAGTTCTATGGTTTATGGACTAGATGGGTTGTAAAAATTTCAGCTATATTGTGTTGTCGGACCTATATGAAATAGGGTGACGTGGGATCACCCCGGTTTAATAGGCATGGTAAAGTCATTCAGCTATTGGTGAACTTCTAGGACAACTCTGGGTCCGCTCGAGGACGAGCGTTTGTTTAAGTTGGGGAGGATATGACGACCTGACCCGTCGTCACGTGAGTTACTGCCCCGTTTCCCCCTTATTGTGTTGCTTCGTGTTTCAATATCAGTATTAGAGTCGATCGGGTGTAATTGAATTGGTTTTGGTCGAAAATAAGGCACATAGCCTCTTAGAAGAAAACTTATTTTAGAAAAGTCAACCGGAAGTTGACTATGTGGATAGAGGGCTCGGATGTGAATTTCGGTGGTTCGGTTAGCTTCGGGGGATGATTTGTGACTTAGGAGAGCAATCGGAATTGAATTTGGAAGTCCGGTGTACAATTAGGCTTAATTGGCGAAGTTCGAATTTAGGCGGATTCCGATTGAAAGGTGAGATTTTGATCCGAAGTTCGTAATGGAATTCCGAGAGTTGCAGTAGCTTCGTTAGGTATTTTTGGATATGTGTACAAATTTTCAGGTCATTCGGACGTCGTTTGGTCGGGCTTTTGATCGAATATGAGTTTTGGAAGTTTTAGTTAAACTTAGGCTTGAATCCGTGGTGAATTGATGATTTTTGTGTTGTTGGACGTGTTTTGATGATTGGAACAAGTTCGTATGGTGTTTTAGAGTAGGTTGGTATTTTTGGTTGAGGTCCCGGGGGCCTTGAGATGAATTCGGGTGGTCAAACGGATTCTTTTTGGTTTGAAATGAGATCATATTTTCTGCTGTAATTGTTGCAGACTTTTGTGCATCGCGTTCGCGTGGTGATGGACGCGAACGCGTAGGGTATTTTTGGGAGTCTGGGATTTTTGCCTTCAAGTTCGCGAAGAAGTGTTTAGTCAGTGGAATTTTGTTATACGTGTTCGCACGGGTTAGTGTCGCGTTTGCGCTGAGGCAGGTTGTTGAGCATCGCGTTCGCGCTAATTGGGACTCGTTCGCGTAGTGGAAGGATTCTGTGTAACGCATTCGCGTGGTCAAGGGTCGCGTTCGCGTAAGGTGTTTTTGAATTTCAAGAATGTTGGTCTTCGCATTCGCGTGGCTTGTATCGCGAACGCGATCAAGAAAATGCTGGGCGGACAGAAGGGTTTTAATAACATTTCCTCCGCGAGCTAAAGTCATTTTTCACCATTATTGAGCATATTTGGGAGCTTTTGACGAGGGATTAAGAGGATTTCGACTAGGATTCAAGTGGAGGTAAGTTTTATGAGCTAATTACGTGATATTATTGAAGATTCATCATCTAAATCTCTGAAAATTGGGTGAAAATTGGAGAAGTTAGGACTTGATTTTTGGTATTGTAAAAATTGGAATTTGAAGGGGCTATTGAACTCCGATTTTGATAAATTTTATATGTACGGACTCGTGGCGAGACGAGGATTCCAAAAATGTGAATTTTGTAATCTTTCGAGAAGTGGGCCCGGGACTCGGGTTTTGCCAACTTCGTATTTTTGGGTGTTTTTCGAGTTCTTTCGATTGGGTTATGTTCCATTAGCATATTTTTACGTATCCCTTATGGTTTTGATCAGATTCTACACGCGAGGAGGTTGATACGAGAGGGAAAGGCTTGGCGAGCTAGATTATCGGCCGGCTAGAGGTGAGTAATACTTGTGAATGATATTCTGAGGGTTTAGAACCCCGGATTTGCACATCTTAGTGTTGTATTGAGGTGACTTGCATGCTGGACCTGAGCATGGGGTAGAGCACCGCCGGGGATCGTGATTTGGTCCGTCCCGGTTGTTGGCTTTTACCGCGTATTTGCAAATGATTTGTTTTTATCATTATGACTTGGGCTCATTGCCATACTTGGGGCTTATTGCGGATTGTTTGTACTCTTTATGAACTATCATCACTGTTTTCCTCACTATTTGAAATATTATTTGAACCCAGTCTGTGTGATTTGCACTGTTTTATGAACTCAGCTATATTTTACTCAAACTTGGAGTTTTAACTGATATTTGAACTATCGTTTGAGCTGAGTATTATTGTTTTACTGATGCCCGAGGGGCTTTTGACTATTTTTGGACTGATTGAGGCCGAGGGCCGTGTGTGAGGGCATGAGGAGTGATGTGAGGAGGCTTTCAGGCCTCGAGTGATATGTGAGGAGGCTTTCAGGCCTCGAGTGTTATGTGAGGAGGCTTTCAGGCTGCTTTTTGGTTTTCTAGCCAACAAAACTGTCGTCAAGAATATACAATAGCCCGAGACAAACTTGTGAGTGTCGGGGCAAGCAGCCCAATCACTATCAGTATAAGCCTTCACAGAGAAATCAAGATTGTTAGAGTAAAATAAACCAAAATCAAGTGTGCCTTTAAGATAGCAGAGCAAGTGGAGGGCAGCAACCATATGAGGTATCCTGGGAGTGTGCAAAAATTGGCTCAAATGTTGGGCTTTTTGCCAAATAGCAACTCATAAGGAGATTTATTTTGAAGCAAGGTAGAGGGAAGTCTATTTATAATATAGGTGGCTGTGAGGAGACAATCTCCCCAGAATCTAACGGGAACTTGGGACTGAAAAAGTAAGGCTTTAGAAGGTTCAAGAAGAGTTCTATATTTCCTCTCAACTACACCATTTTGTTGAGGTATGTGAGGGTAGCTTGTTTGATGAATTATACCATGTTCAGAAAAGAAGGAAATAGCAGCATGACTAGCTTCTAACTGTAAAGCATTGTCAGACCTTATACATTGAATAGTCATATGAAATTGTGTCTTTACAAGTGCAACAAAAGCCTTAAGAAGAGGGAAATCATTACTCTTGGAGCCCATTAAGTGAGTCCAAGTACTTCTACTGAAATCATAAACAATACTAAAAAAGTATTTAGAACCTGAGTAAGTAGGTGTGTGATATGGTCCCCAAGCGTCAATATGGACAAGTTGGAAATGCTTAGAGCTATGAATTGAGCTATCAGGGAAAGGTAATCTAGTTTGCCTTGCCATTGGACAAACATGACAGGTAAAAGACTGTGTGGAAGAAATATCAGAAGACACTTCAGAAATACTTTTCATTCTAATAAAAGGAACATGAGCAAGTCTACTATGCCAAACAATATCCATCATTTTATTCATAGCAATTTTATTACAGGTGGAAGAAGTAGTATTTATAATAGAAAAAACAGGAACAAGATCACAAACAGATGGTAAGCTGCACGAATTTGACAGAGTAGCTTGATGTTGAGAAGGCTTTTCCCACACAAACTTGTATAACCTACAATTCAGTTTACCAAGATCCAGAGTTTCTTCAGAGAAGGGCCCTATATGAGACAAGAAAGTCTGGTAAATTGAACTATGCAATCAAATTGGTCTTTGAGTTTATGTACAGAAATAAGATTGTGTTTAAAAGAAGGTAGATAGAGAACATTTGTAAGAATAATGGAATCAGTTAAGGCAAAGGAACCTATACAAGTGACTTTAGCTTTGTACCCATTTGGTAGAGAAACAAGGAAAGGAATAGGTAAATGGGTGATATTAATAAGGTAATCTTTGTTAGAGTCATGTGATCTGATGCACCGGAGTCAACTATCCAAGTTAAAGAATCAGATTGACTAAGTAGAGTAGAATTAAAACTATATACTACATTCTTAGACAGTAAAGTACCAGCAAAATTGGCAGAGCTCATAATGTTGAGTTGAGGTCCAGAATCAGAGATGTGAGATTGCAGTAGCAGTAAAATCAGCTGAGAATACTGTTGCTTTGTCAAACTAGGTACCCCCAGAACCATGTTCATTAGAACCAGCAGCAGGAACAAGGGCTTGGTTGGGAGAAGAACATTCAGAAGTAGAAAATTCAGAATCCGATTGCCTTTAGTGAACTTGAAATTTGGAGGGAACCCATTGAAACATTTATCAATAGAATGTCCTGGTTTCTTACAATACTTACAAAAGAGATTAGACTTGGATTGGTCAAAATTGACTCTCTGATTAAATTGTCCTCATTCAGTCCCATGAGGAACTGATGAACTTTATCCTCCTCTTTCTCCTTCTGAAGACCTTCTTTAGCAGCACATGTGCAATTATTTGCATGACTACTGCACATTATCCCCAACTCATTCCATATTCTTTTAAGCTTGGTGAAATAGGAAGCAATATCAAGGGATCCTTGATAAGTAGATGCGAATTCCCTTTTTAATTCAAATACTTTGGTCTCATTTACAGTTCCATATCTATTATTTAATTGTTTCCAAATGCTTTCAGATGTCTTAGAGTATTGAACACTTTCAGCTATTTCTGAAGACAACGAGCTAGTTATCCCTGATATAACCATGTTGTTACAACGATCCCGTTGCTTATAATCAGGAGAAGTCGCAGTAGGTTTGGGACATGAACCATCAATAAAAGCTATCTTATTCCTAGTGGACAGAGAAACTATCATGCTATGCTTGCATCCCCCAAAATCATTCCCCGAGAAAGGTACATGAAACAAGTGATACTCCGGGAACATCAGGATTGGAGATACAAGGGGCATGAAGGCTCAGGAGTATATGCAGAAGATGTACTAGAACCAATCATGATAGCAATTAGGAAGTATCAATAGACAACTCACGGCAACAAGTCACAAGTGATAACACCAAACACCTCAAAGCAAGCAATCAGATAAGAGAAGAGAATACCAACCTTCTTCGCAACCTGAAGAAGTAAGGCCTGGAAGACAAACAAAACTATGATGAGTTCACCGAGCAAGCCCTAATCTGACAAAATCTGGAACCTTTGAGCAGCCAAAATTCAATCAAAAATGGAAATTTTGTGCTAATACAGCTTCTCCGATGACAACAATGAAAAAATCAAACCAAAAAAGTAACTTCTAGTCGAGAAATCAACGGAAACCACCAAACTCCAACGAAAGCGAAAACTTGACAAAATCAGGTGAAGGTAACATCGCTCGATAGAGGAGAGTAAGGACTGACCGTCTCCCACTCTAATACCATGTTAATACAGAAAACATCAGCTCAATCAAAAGGACCGTCAATGGAGATTAGGGATTCTAGATCCTTCTTAGCAGAGAGAAAGATACGAACGAGGATGAAAATGGTCGGCCAACCCAATAGAGTTGGGCCTGTTACTATTTATACCTCACTTAGACCCGGTCCATAATGTTTACAAAACTAGCACAGTGTATTGAACTAAGTTATTATATCTGACTACTTCTAATACAATACAAAGAATGGCTATATTTATAAAACTGTCTATTTACCAAATAAATAAAGAATGTGCCAACTTAAGTGTGTGGCTTTGGAGGCCCAACATCTTCAAACTTTATGCTCACGATTGCATTTGCTTTTTATTCTGAGGAAAAAACATAATTAGCCAACATTTAAGAAAATTTTGCAGGATTTTAGTAGCAATTTGCAATTAACAAGCTTATTAACTACATTTCTAGCAATAATACATATATCTTTTGAATTTCATCAACGACTTTCTCTCCCCATTTAATGCGTCAATGCTAAGATATCTCTAAAATCCTCACTTTCTCTTCTCTTTTTTTAGATAATTACATAGTTATAAATTTTTCTTACCCTAAATTCTCTCCTTTTGCGTCTTCTTCAATCCAACTTTTGTCTTCAAATAATTCTTTACTTCATTTCTCCTTTATGTTACTGATTTTATCTCTAATTTTTATACTTATTATATAATAATTTAATAATTTATTGTATAATTATTAAATACATGATGAATAATATATATAAATAAGTTACTGGCATATATTCATAGTATATCTTAATGGTATTACTATTGGATATATTGTTGGGTATTTATACAACGTATTTTTACTTGTATACACATATTATACAATTCTTGGAACAAATACATTATGAAGTATACAATAAAATATTATTGGTATATATTATTTATATTATTTGGATATACATAGTGTATAATTCTTTTAGCATATATTTGTTTAATGCATGAACATAAACTGTGTATATTCAAAATATATAAAATTTAATAAGTCAATTTACTGTATGTTTATTGAATGTATATACACCTTATATTCAGTGAATTAATTTCTTCTTCTATTTCTTATCCATTTCAGAGGTTATAGTAGTGAAATCAACCAGCTTAATGAGTTTCACGTTGTTATTCGCCATGAAATTTGCAGTATATTAAAAGAAGGGAAGAGATAGGTTTTTAGCAAACTTCATTTGTAGTCATCAGGGAAAAATTAATGACAATAGCTAGTCACAAAATAAATCATACAATTAACAGCCCAAAACTAATTAAAAAGCTAGCCCTCCAGTACCTTCAAACCGAGATCTCCAGTACTATTTTTCCTCCTCACATTTCTTGCTATCTCTCGTCTCTTCTACATCTTCTCTGGCTTCTCCTCTTCTTCCCTGTCTCGATATTCCTCCGAAAATCCTAACTCCAAGATCGATTACTCCTTTGTGATCAAATCTCCACGATCCCCGAATCAGCTGAGGATGCTAAGAACCTGGATGAATTCGCTTGGAAAAGGGGGTCATTAACTAATAGTACATTTTTTCCAGATTGAAGGAAAGATTAAAAAGCATATTTATTAACAAAGAAGAAGAAAAGGGAAAAAGTAAAAGGTACTGCCTACATTTACAACCCCATTTCTTTAAACTGAAGAAATTTTTACTTCTCACCCTAATGATATTTAATTGTTGTTAACTAACACATCCCACAACAGACTTTACAGGTTAAAATTAAATTACCTTAGAGATCTTTATACTCATCTAGCTCCAATATCAAATTGAAAGATTTAAATGCTAGTTAATCAACAAAGAACAATGAACAAAGGTAAAAAATTAATAAGCACTGCCTACATTGACCCCTTTATTTTCTTATGACTTACTTTGGTTGTTTCATAACATGTATAAAGAGACTTTGAATCTCACCTATAATCGTATATATCATTTATTCGTTTTACTAGAAATATATATACAAAATGAACTGTCACTATATAAAAATTATACAAAAATATATTGTCAATATACAATTTATATACAATAGACTGCCACTATACAAAATATACATATAAATAGACCGTTATTATACAAAAAATATACTAAATAAACTATCACTATACACAATATATACAACATAGACTGCCAATATAAAAAAATATACTAGATAGACTGTCCCTAAATAATTTATATACAAAACAGACTATCACTATACAATGAATATATACTAATGATACATTAGTGATACACTAAAATGTAGAAGATACATTTTATATACAAAATTTATACAATGTGATAGTATATATACAATTTTTATACATCATAACAATTTATATATAATTTTATAATATAGACTGAAAAATACAAGATACACTTATATATAAAATTTATACAATATGTATGTATATATATATATATATATATATATATATATATATATATATATATATATATATATATATATATATA
>MU755475.1:58714-83570 GCA_026770625.1 Nicotiana glauca
CTGTAAAAGCTCTTCACTCACAAAACACTATTATGACCGAAGAAGAAGAAGTAGAAGAAGCTTGACTAGAAAACCCACAACTTTTGCTGTCACTCTTGTATCATGCATCGTAATTGAGTAAATCTTTCTAAGAATTGAATTAAAAATTTTGTGATTTTTCTAGGTACTCAAATAAGTTTTTTCAGTGTAAAGTAAAAAATAAAGAGAAAAATATAGATATGAAATGGGAGATAGAGAAGGGAAGAAAAATAAAAAAAAAATAACCAAAGAAAGATAAAAGGAAAACGAAGAAGACAGAGAAAGAATTAGGTGAGAAAGAGGGTGAGAAAGAAAGAGGATAGGAAGGAATAATATGTGCATTGGATAAAATGAAAGAAAGATAAAAATGTGTGCATTGGATAGAATGAAAGAAAGATAAAAATGCTAGGATTAAATGTTGTCTTGGGAAGACAAATGCATTGAAAATAGATAATGGCTACTAGTTGCAAATAAATTGGACCGAAAGGCCATTTTGTGTAAGTGGGTAAAAACATGGGCTATTAAAATTTTGAGGGGCTATAGAGAGTAGTTTTCTCAGTTTTTTGGGTGAGATTTTGTCTTACATGATAAGAGAAAGAACGAAAAGGGTGAGATTTTGCGTTCATGATGGTGGAGAGATTAGAGTGGAGAATAATCGCTACATTTGGAAATTTGGTTAATATGAAATTTTTTTAATAACTAACACATCATCCCTTGAATCATGGGTTAGTTTTAAAAAATAATCTGATGGTAACGTATCAATTTTAAGATATGCTACATATGTAAATGAATTTGCTTTAAATGTAATAAAACAAGAATAATATTGTTTATATAATTATTTGCTTACTAATTACTCTACAGCGTAAAATTCTCTTTTATTTTTTTGCTTCTTTTGAGTTTACATACACATAATTACTGGTATTTACAATTATTTTGGTAATTAAATAATAATTACTGATATTTAATTATTTTAAGTTAATAATATTTTATTCCTATTTTAATTATTAATTCCAAATGATATTTGGTATGAATATATAATTGTTCTATAAGAAGCCTAGGAGAGAAAGATTTCTAAAAATAAGATACTCACTTTGATAACATTACAATAACCAAAATTATTTTCTATTTGGATACGATTTACGACCGTAAAATAATATTTTGTAATGTAAAATATTCTAGGAGAATTTTTATAGAGACGACTAAATAACGTAGAAAGCATTTTATAATACATATTTTCCAAAAAAATTATTACTACTTATTTTATGATACTAAAATGGTACTTAATAGTCTACGAAAGAACACAATACTACATTAACTCTCTCAAGATTGATCAATTGTACATAATATAATACTCGTTATCTGATGGAGTTTGAGGGTCGTTTTCACTGTAACCTCGACGACATTTATTCACATACATTTCTCGTAAATCGTAATCCTTCACAAATACGGCCATATATATTCTTCAATTATTTCTTTCGTTTATAATTCTATAATGTTTTCCAACTCTTTTGTTAGCACTTCTGCACCTGAAGTCGATCTTTCACACTGATATCATGCCGCTATCAGGTGTCTTGCTTCTTATAGCTTCAACACTGTCCAAACGAAGTTTGATATCCATTAATACTGCCATCATACTTCTATCCTCAGACATATTTATTTGATACTTTGTGAAGATTGTATGCTAATCTGTGACTTTTTATATATATATATATAAGTAAAAATTTGAATGTGCATGCAAATAGTTTACAGTGGACATAACGGCTGGCATTCCATGTCTATTTAAATTTAATTTTAATGATTTTCTTAGGGATAATGCATAAAATCCTCCCAACGTATGATTATATTACTACCTACGCACCCTTTTTTTTTCGGGGGTTCTATTTCCCCCTAAATTTATTTTAACCAGAATTTATTTAACATATATGCTCAACTAAACCCGACCCCATTTAGAATACTATCGGTGAATACACGCGCTAATGGGTCCCACCCAATTCCCTTTTATTTTATCAATTCTCTTTTATTTTAAATTAAATTAAACACATTCATTAATTAAACCCGGCCCCCATTCATCTTTCCTTTCATATTCTCCCATCTTCTACGGTTCAAATCAAGTTTTCAATCTCCCCTCTTCGATTCCTTCCATAAAATAGCTCCAATCATAATTTTCTTTTTATTCTATGGCAAAATCAGCTCTAATATAATGCAAAGAAGTATGTAATGTCTGTTTTTATGGTTAATTGTCTTCAATTTCAGTGGGGCGTTACAATCTAGAATTTAATTTGTCACTGTGGTGTTACAATCAAGGTCCGCGCAAAACCATTAACTATTTATTTGTCACAATCCAAAACTAAATTAAAGACTAAATTAAAGGTTAGTTCTTTACCGTCTTTAATTTATTTATTTTTGGTAGTTTAAGGTTTTATAAAAAATCTGTCACTGTACAAAATTATGAAATTTTGATTTTAAAACTGAGGGGTTTGCATGTCGATTTTAATACTAAAGTTTTGATTTTGCGTGTTTACACTGTTGTGTTCTTGGTTGTAAGTAAATAAATAATTTTCTAATGCTACTCTATTTTTAACACAATAATTTTATTGTTGGGGATTTTTCTGAATTTATTGTTATTGTTTATTTGCATTCAGGTATGAGTGTGCTTATATTTGTGAATTTGAGATTGTTTCATCGTGGGGTCTTAGAGGTTGAAAGTGGGGAACCAAGATATATGGGCGGCGTAATGACTGAATATGTGAATATTGATATAGATACTATATCTTATTTTGAGTTGATGGTCTATATTAAAGAATTGGGGTACAACAACAGTTACACATTTAGTGTTAAGCCACCTAACTGTGGCATTATAGAAAACATAAACAATGACAGGGAGCTTTCAAAAATTGCACAGTTCTTGCAAAATGGAGCTATTTTAGAAGTATATATCCAGCACACCAGTGTAGAGAAATCTGGTTCAGCCTTTAATAAAGGGGATGAGACCATTGAAACAAGTGCTAGTAAAAATATTGAGATTGGTGAGGAGGCTTTAAATGGTTCGGCAACAACTTCACCTACACCTACTGATCCAGCAGCTCATCTACCAGATCCACATCCAGATTCATCCTCAACTGAGGAGGAATCTGATAACTCAACTGAAAATAGTTCAAGTTTTGAAGATAGTGATTTTTTTGGTGATGGTGTAAAGGATTATAGCAGTGATATACATGAAGAGTTCATAGAGTTTAGGACCGAGTGAAAGTCTTTCTAGAGAAGAAAAAGAAAGGAGAGAGCTCATGCTGGCCTTGATAATATTCCATGTGGTGTAGCTGGACCAGATTTGGGGTTTAATACACTGCAACAGGTAAAAAAAGTATAGAAGGAAGGATATGGGGTGATGAATCATATTACCCAAGTTATGATGCATCTAGCTTTGAAACATATGAAGATGAATGTTGGGTTGAAGATGTGGAAGAAGTTACGGTAAATCTACCAAGAAAAAAAAACTTCTTCTACAAAGAAGGTGGTTTATGATCCTACAACTAAAAAAGTTGTATGGCAGCGGGGTATGATTTTTGCAGATGTGGATGAATTTAGAGATGCAGTAATCAAGTATGCTGTTCAAAGGAGGGTTTAGGTGGAAAAGTATGTGAATGAGCCAACAAGAGTCAGGGTGAGATGCAAGTATAGTTGTGCATAGTTGTTGTATGCAAGTCTTGGCACTTCAATTAATAATTTTGTGCTTAGGACTTATAATCCAGTCCACAAGTGTAATAGGGCCACCAAAAATTACCTGCTCAATGCTAAATCTCTAGCTAAATTGTTTAAAGATAAAATAACTGAACAACCAAATATAAGAGTGTTCAAGTTACAAGAGTTAATTAGGAAGAAATTTAAAGTGCATGTTGGCAAGACCACAACTAGGAGAGCAAGAGCCAAAGTATTGAAAGAAATTATGGGTGACCATATTTTTGAGTGTGGAAGAATTCTAGATTACATGGAAGAATTGTTAAGGACCAACCCTGAGAGTACATGTGTGGTGAAATTTGGTGAAGCTGATGAATCTGGTAAGGCGGAATTTTAAAGTTTCTACATCTATTTTGGTGCATTGAAGAATGCATTCACGGGGTGCATGAAATGCATTGGTTTAGATGGTTGTTTCTTGAAAGGAGTTAGTAGAGGGCAGTTATTAGTTGCTGTAGCTAAGGATGCCAACAACCAAATGCTTCCACTTACTTGGGCAGCAATGAAATATGAGAACAAAAATACCTGGAGATGGTTTGTGTCTTTGCTTAAGGATGATTCGGGATTAAGAGATGGCAGGGGTTTAGCTTTGATTAAAGACATTCAAAAGATATATCATTCCAGCTTTTTTATATTCATTTTTTTTGTGTTTTCATGTTTGATTACTAACCAGTTTCCTTTTCCGTCCAGACTTCTAGCAGTAATTCAAGATATTATACCAGCTTGTGAGCATAGGATGTGTGCCACGCACATCCTTGCAAAGTGGCCAAAGAATTGGAGAGGGATTCAGAGGAGGATATTATTCTGGAAGTGTGATAGAAGTACATATGAGGCTGAATTCAAGAAAAACCTAAAGACACTCAGTATGCTTGGGAAGAACATACTTGATGATCTTTTCTACTGCAACAAAAAGACTTGGTGTAAGGTATATTTTAATGTGAAAGGCAAGTATGATGCAATAGATAATAATATGGCTGAAAGTTTTAATACATGGATCCTAGCTGAAAGGCACAAGACCATTATCACCATACTTGAAGAAATAAGAGCCAAGATGATGACTAGAATATCTAAGTTAAGGAAATTTATAAATACTTGGTCCTGCAATATTTCTCCAACGACATTAAAAGTCTTAGAGGAACATATTAAAAAATAAATGAGGTGTACAATTTTTTTAATGGAGATACATGATATCGGGTTAGGGAGGGAACAAACCAACATACAGTTTACCTAAGAAATAGTACTTGTAATTGTAAGGCTTGGATGTTGAAGGGGATACTATGTCTATGTCATAGCTGCAATGTACTATAAAGGATATGAACCAGCTGACTATGTTGATAACAGCTACATGAATGAGATATATTCTCACTTCCTTCAACCACTCAATAATATGGAAATGTGGCTTGCATCTACTAACCCACCTATTTCACAATCAGTGGTGAAAAGTATGCCTGACAAGCCCCAAAATATTAGGAGTAAAGAGGAAACCAAAACAAAAAAATCTGGAAAGTTGTCTAAAACTGGGCTTGTCATGAGGTATAGCATCTGCAACGGTGTTGGTCACAACAAGAGGGGGCGTCATAAGAGTGCTATAGATCCATCAGGTTCAGGAACTACTGCTGCACCATCAAATGTAACTTCTACTACTGTGGAAGCATCAGGTTCCAAAAGAATTAGAGGCAGACCAAAGGTAATATAGTATAACTAACTGTATCCACTTTCTTTTAAATTCTAACACTATATCTTACTTTTTATTATTTGTTCGAAACCAAGAAATGTAGATGCTGAACCTGTTGCAAATAGAGGGAGAGGACAACCTAGAAAATCAACGGCTACTGCACCTAATGCCTTTACTGTTGCTGAATTTTCAAGTACTGTAACTTCTGCTACTGATTTTCATCAACTGCACCTGTTGCAATAGCTAGTAAAGGAAGGGAAAAGGCAGATCAATACAACACTGCTTCAGCTAGTAGAGGTAGGGGAAGAGGAGGATCCAGAGATGCAATAACTGTAGCTAGTAGAGGCAGGGGAAGAGGGGGATCTTGGAATGCAACTCCATCAGCACCTAATGCAATATATGTTGCTCATCATCCACTATCCAATTGGTTTGAATGTTCTGCACCTAGTACATCATCAACACCTAATGCATCTACCGCACCTAATGCCTATACTGCTACACTGGATAGAGGAAGTGGAAAGGGTGTGAAAAATACAAAATAATTTAAAAGACCAAGAGTGATGGGAATGGGTGTGTTTCAAGCTGAAAATGGATTTCAAACTTTGAATGTAAGTGTATATTCTTTGTGATATTCAATATATTTTGTATATTTGTGAATTCTTTCTTTGAAGCCTGGCATGCCAAGTAGTAGGATAGCATCCATGCTAAGTACCAGAATAGTATCCACTTATCCGACGATGATAACAAGATCAGCTGATGCAACTGGTGATATTGGTTTCGAACCAAATAGTGGACTAAAATGGAAGGGAAATCCAACAATCACAACAAGAAGGCTTCAAGATTAGAGGGCAATATAGAATTCAAACAAGGACGGGTGGTTAAAGTAACCTAAGACAGAATAGTAGTTCTGCACATCCCTAGTAGATTTGGTTATTTTTGTTGCTGCAATCTGAAAGTAAATAACTATTTGATGTTTTTGGTTGATACCAAAACATACATTATTTATCCTAAGCTAGAGATTTGGTTGTTTTTGTTGACTGCAATTCGCAATTATCCTTTTAGAACGATAATGTATTAGTTTTCAAATGTTGACTTAGTACATTTGATGTTTTGTTGACTGATTTTGGTAGTATTTATGGAATGTTGCAGTATATTTTTATTAAATTCAGTGGTGTCTTTCTATTTACACAAAATTTCAATGTGACTTATACATAGTAGTTGAAAGAATCTGGTAATCGATCTTACCAAGTAGCAATTCATACATAATTGCCTTTCACATAGCATACACCAAAATGAAGTTACATATCACAACTAAGTGCAGTTATATTTTGGTTAATAATTGCATAGGGTTCTTCCCACTTGTACATTAGGTACAATAATATTTTTAATGTGTTATTTCTTGTTTTGCTAGTTAGATTGATATATTCTTATTTTTAGTACATGCAATCATGTGATAAGGTCAACTTTACTTGAAATTGTGTGGTAATAAAACTATTTGAGCATTGTAAATGAGATATTTATCATAGTTCAAAGTGTTACTCACCTTTACATTTATAGTTACTAAATCATATAACACTTAAATCATTATTAGTCGAACTAATATCATAATTGATAAAATTATTTACATATATTATCTTTGATTATCTACATATATCTTCCTTACAAATACCATTAATGATATGTTTCTATGCATAAGTGATGTTTAACTAAAAGTGTCTTCTATTGTATGCTAATTGTCTCATATCTTGATCTATTATTATTAATTTTGATGTGTATTATGAAGAGTTAAGCTTAATACCGGTATTTATATTTGTAGGGATCGATTTAGGGTGAATTAGAGTGAATATGTACGGTTGAAGTGAAAAAGAGGAAAAATGGAAGTACGAAATTTTCAGCGCCCTAGCCATCGAGACTCGGTGCATGGAGCGCCAAAGGCAGAAGAGAGAAGTAGAAGCAGGTTCCATCACCCAGCTTGGTGAGCCGTGGTGGAATGAGCGCCAAAAGCAATAGACACATTTTTTCACCACTTGGGCCACCGATCCGGCGGTGCCAGGTCGTCAAAGTCCTGAAAATTTTTCTGTCGCAACAAGGAAAAGGTTTCATTAGTCCTACATATTTCTAACCAGTATAGAAGATTTTTTAAATAAATAATTATAAGAAAATATATTTTACTTCACAGCATAATAAAAAATGGCCCACATTTTTTAAGTTTACCCGGTATAGCCCAGTTTGTATAGAACTTGAAGGAAAGATTTCAATCACTATACTAGTTCTATTTTTTCCTACACGCTCAAAATGCTCTCTTTCCATGTGCCTCTACATTCGCTAATGGCCATCATCTTCTATCCTCTATATTTTTTTAGATCTATCTCGCATAGTCATCTTCTATCTTCTATAATTTTTAAATCTATCTTTCATGCTATCTTTTCTCCTCTCTAATTTTCAGCTCTAAAGTTTTCAGATCTGGAAGTTCAAGTTTTCAGATCTGGGAGTTTTCATTGCGAATTGGTGATATCAAAAGGAGTTCAAAATTTAAATTTGAAGTGATTTGGAGTACATTTGAGCAAGATTTGAGTTAAATTTCAGAAAAAACATAAAGAAGAAGACTAAGTTAGTTTTTTGTATAATTATGTATAATATTGTATAATAGTGTATATGAGTGTATAAACACATCTTATACACTTTTATACAAGCGTCTATAGACGAACTTCTTCCATGATTTTCAGTTGCAATTCTTGCTCAAAATCAGTCCAAATCTCCATTAAATGACTTCAAACTTTATATACAACCTCCTTATACTATTTCTAACAATTCTAGATAATACCCACTCTAAATTTCTCACAAAATCAAATTCGAAATCTAAACTCACATATTTAAGCTTGTTAAAAATCTAATTTTCACCATTCAAATGGATTTGGTTTGTTGAACTAATACTTGAGTTATAGTTACTGATTCGAAAATTAACTTAAAAGCTTGAGCAATTTTTAAAAATTAAATAGTAATTTTGAGAACCTATTGGAGTTGGATGTTGAATCTTAACCTATTATTTTCGAGCGAGTTGGTTGTAAATTGAAATATAGGCTATAAAATTAAAAAGTAGGGACCGGTTGTTCTTATGTGAAATTTTCCCTTTTCTAAACCTAGTTTGAGGGGATACGACATATTAGGGGCACATGAGGTTTGTCTCGTGTGATGGGCATTTTGTTTTTAAAAAGTTCAGGGGATAACATGTCCCTTGCTAATATAAAAGGTGACATTGATTCTGTTATATTTTAGGCTAAGGGTATTCATAAAAATCCGAAAATCCGAACCAAACCAAAAACCAAATCAAACCGACCAAAAAAATCGATACTTTTTGGTTTGTTTTGGTTTTGATTTTGAAATTTAAAAATCGATCAAATTTGGTTTGGTTTTGGTTTTAATTAACAAAAAATCGAACCAAAACGAATATAGGAATAACTATATATATATATATATATATGTGTGTGTGTGTATATATATATGTGTATATATATATATGTATGTATACTTTTATACAAAGTTTTAAATTTTTTATAGTAAATATTAATTATTTGCACTTTTAGTACAGTTCTTTACCTTTACATTCTGGTTTAATTGGTAATTTTCTTTTGTTAAGTGTAAGAATCTATTTCATGTTAAAAATAATGTATTTTTAATTGAGTTCCTAAATTATTCATCGCCAGTTGATTCAACTATCATCAATATATCTTGGTAAATAATAGATTTCTCAAAGGACAATTCATTTGATAGTGTTACGTTGAAAATGTGGTCTCCAAAATGTGTGTTTGGTAGTGTATGTCTTATATTTAAGAAAAAACCGACAAATAACCAAAAAAATGAAAAACCGACATAAACCGAATCGAGAAAAAATTGACTTAATTGGTTTGGTCTAATATTTAAAAAACTGACTTACTTAGTTTAATTCCTTTTTAGGGAAAAACCGGTCCAAACCGAACCATGAACACCCCTATTTTACGGGTACTTATGCCATTTTTTTCCCCAAAGAAATGGTTAGAGTTTTGATTGAAAGTGCACTACTTTGTCAGAAATAGGGACTATTAGTGCTCCAGCTGAAAGAAATAGGATGATTTTGAGCCTAAGCCTAAAGATGGTGGACTATTTTTCTTAAAAACTTTTTCTCAAATATTTTCTTAGAAATTCCACAATTTGTCGTTCATTGAAAAACATTCTCTTCCATTCGAAATTTGTTGGAGCCTGTTTCTTTGCTTGGCGAGCTGGTAGCCTCTTCGCCAATGGCGTCTTTCAAAGTGATGTCTCGATTACATCTCGTTTACAATCCTTCACTTCTCTCAAACTCAACGCGAAAGCCTCACTTTCAGCATCATTCATTAAATCAAATGCCCAATCCTCCGTGAGACGCATTTGTCGGATTTCAAGGTAAAAAAAACTCCCCATTTGTATTCTTTTATACAAATAAACCCATTATATCTTCAGCTATACAGGGTTCTCGGTGGTTCGTTAAGATTATTACGAGTGTAGGTTATCGGTGGAACTGAGCTGTATAGAAACAATGGTGCCGTTGCACTCTGCTATAGCTTCTGTTCCCTTGAGGTAGAGCTTGTCAATTGAATCTCGCACCTGGAGTTTAGTTCCTCAAGGTATTCATTGGCTTGAGCCTGCTTTATGGACTTGTTACTTGTTTCAGTCTCCAAGTGTTTTCCTTGATGGTGTTTGAAATGTTCCTAATATTAGATTATTGTTTGTCTGCCTCCTTTGTAAAGTCTGCTAATACAAGATACATGAAAGTTATTAAGGACTCCAAAATTTTGTTTCGGCCTACTATTGATAAGCTGATATGGACCATGGCAGATCAGGTTCAAATTCAGCAGAGACAAACGTTTGTTGATTTCTTCTCATTTGTGCGGAAGATAAGTACGTACCTGGTGGATCAGTCGACGAGCACACAAGCTGGCTCAGACACCACCGATATTAAAAAGGCTCACCAATTCAAAAGATTACAAGTTAAAACTACTCACATGATAATTTGGATTTTAAAGCCTCTGCGAAAATGCTTGCTAGTTTACCTAGTGCAGTGATGAGAAACGAGAGGGGGCTTTCTTATAGAGGTTACCATGTGGGGTTTTCAGCTATTTCCTCAAATGCATAGTAGAAGAAGTTGTTCTTAGCTAGGTTTGGGTGCAGAGCAACTATTCAACTAATGTTTTCTTTTTGTATTTGAGTGCTTTCTGCACTCTGCAGTGTAATGTTCACTACAAGCTTCTTCCTCTTTCTAAAGCATTTCACCAACCCATAGTTGAAGAGCTCGGAGCTTTCTTTTCGGTCAGAGTTTCTGCATGCTTTTCGTAAAATATTTAATAGATGTAATTTCCTTCCTTGTTGTGGAACTTTTGAATGGTAAAAACTAGCAGTATTAACCTAACTTAGCACCAAAATTTGGCTTTTGTGCATCCAATGGCTTGGCTTATACCTCCTAAACTATCACAGGGCAGCTCTAAAACGTCGGAATATCCTACAATGCCCTGAGTGACTCAGAAAAGAAAGATTTCATGATATATGGTGTCCCATGAGGGTGCCCTTTTCCAAATGATCATTTCAACCATATACCACAGGGAAGATTCCCCGTATAATTTGGTGGTGCCAGAACGAGTAGACAGCTGCAGAATTGTATGATTTATGCTGATGGTTGCAATTATCCCCATAACCACACCATTTTGATTGGAATTCCATGTAGGAAAAGCTGCTGGGAGATGATTTTAAATATTCAAAACTCTAGCTTAGGTTAATAACTCTCAAAACAGATGGTATGAGTAAGCTTTCTATTTTTCAGGCTAGTTTGCAATATCTAGGATATAGGTTTCTCGGTGTAGTAACTGCATTAGAAATAGATAACATATCTTTCTTCTCTCTATACAGTATCCTGGCTGCACTTTTAAAGTCGGAGTTATTGGTCCATGGAGTGATACCTCATCTCATCATCAGCACCTCAGCAGTTTGACAGAAGACTATCTAATAGGCAGTTAAATTGAGCTGAAATATTGTAAGGACATAAAACAAAATACAATTGAAGTAAAGTTGGAAGGAAGCTCATTTGCTTTTATTTTGTCAGAGTTGGAGGGGGGGGGGGGTTTCTCCTGTTCATCTGTAGTTACTCGAATCACTTGCCTTGGTACATTTTTCTTGGACTTTCATGCATATAAGAATACTTCATCTTTAACACATATCTGTTTCCTTTAGTCTTAAATAAACCCCTAAAATAGAGATGTCGAGGAACTCTTTGGTGTAAACGAAGTTGTCATTCAGGAAGAAAGCTTAAACATAGAAGTAGATGCTGCTTGACTTTGCTCTTTGATCGTTTTTGGGCATGGAACCACTTTCTCTTCTTGCATTTTTGTTGTTTGTCATCAATTTCTTCTAGTTTGTGATCTGTTGCGTTGCTCTTGGATATACTTATTGAAGCTTCTCTCTATGTTGCAGGCATGTCACTGCCTTTATGACTCCACCCTTTTGAGATAATGCTGCCTTGGTGGTTTAAGTTCAATAGGAATTTAGGTTACTAGCTCTTGTTGGACTTAAAAGGTGAAGATGGTTTTCTTTGTAACTCTATAACATCTATCAACAGCATTTTTGATGATTTTCCTGGTTTCTTAACTAAAACATTTTTGGTAAATACTCTGTAGTACATATATTATGCCTTTATCCAAGTCGTTGTGTAAATCATAAATGCAATCGCGACTTTACAAGTTTTATGCATCTATGTAAACAAGTTTGTTGGCCTATCTCTTCGTGCTGTTCGGTTCATGTATGTATCTTGCTCTTTAGCGTCAAAGGTTTCTCAAAGCTTTTCCTAACTAATAATACCTTAGGGAACCACTGTCTCCTCTTGATTGACTGCAATTGTTAGTGGATTCGATGCTGCTTAATTGTTATACCATGGAGAATGATGTTTTATTTGCCATCCGGGAGAATAGGGGTGGCAAAATGGTTAATAGAAAACAGTTAACCATCGATATTATCCACTAAAAAATGGGTTGGATAATGAACTTTTTAAAAATGGGTCTATTATCCATTTAGAAAATGGATAACCAATGAGTAACAATGCTCATATAGAAGAAGTCATGGATAATATGAGTAACTCTTATTATTTGCTGGTTAACTCATTTTTTATCCGTATTAAATGTGGGTCGGGTCAAATGATTGATCTATTTTTTCATTATCTGTTTTCGACCCGAACGCCCGACTGTTTCCCACTCCTACTGGAGAACTATGAATGGTGCACGTTGCTGCTGAAAGTTACTACTAGTAATACTATTGTCAGATGTTTTTGATTGGTGAAGGAATAAAATAGAGGAATATAAGCTTTTGGGACTTTTGGTTAACATAGACTATTATAGGGTCATTCCTTCAAAATCTTTGCCAAAGTTAGTTTTAAAAGGGGAAAGGAGAACTGTTATTTTCTTCTCATTTTGACGAGCAACAAATTTCCGCAAAATTTATCAACGGTAACAAAAGATGAGGGTCTCAGCCTGAGTTTCGCAATAGATTTCTGGAGGAAAAAAGGAAGGACAAATAGAGCTAGTAAGTTGTTTTGTTGAAATGACCATATATAGGTTTATAACTTTTTATAAGGTAATATTTCTAGATAAGTTTCAAAACATTTGATATAATTTCATTAATTTGTCATAGTTAACCATTCTCCCCTCCTCTTCTCTAATTTGGAGAAGTAGAGGGATGATGTCATAGTCTATCCAAATTGTACGACTACTTTTTGTTTACTCTAGGATGATCTAAATGGTTGATACTAGTATTTTATTACTAAAATAATATTTTGTTTAACTTTTAAGAAATTTAAATTTTATTTATATGTTCAGGTTTAAATTTCGTGATGCTTTTTATTAATATACCTTTTTTAACTAAGTATTGTTTTATGCTATTAATATAATACATAAATTAAGTACGGAAAAGGTCCAAATACACCCCTGAACTTTACGATAAGGTCTATATATAACTCTCGTTAAAAGTTTGACCCATATCCAACCTTGCCGTTACACTATTGGCCCGGATACCCCCCTGGACTTTACGATAAGGTCTATATATAACCCTTATTTTTTTAACAAAATATTTTTTTTTTGTAAAAACTGAAAATTATTTGTTGAAAATAATTTCTTCAGTTCTTAAAAAAGAAAAGTATTTTGTTAAAAAACGAAATTTTTTTCCTGTTTTTACAACAAAAAAAACAGTTTTTACAAATTTATTTTTCCAGTTTTTACAAAAAAAATCTTTTAAAAAACTAAAGAATGAAGAAAAAAACATTTTTCAAAAGCGAAAATAATTTGTTGAAAATATTTTATTCAGTTTTTAAAAAACAAAAATATTTTTTTAAAAACTGAAAATGTTCTAATTCCTCTATTTTTATATTTTACAAATATATTTTTATAAAAAAAATATTTTGTTAAAAAAACGATTTTTGTAATTTTTTTAAAGATTTACAAAAAGAAATTAGAACATTTCCAAAAAAAAAAGAAATTTCTTTTTGTGAAAATTTAAAAAAATTGTAAAAATCGTTTTTTTAACAAAATATTTTTTTTGTAAAAATTGAAAAAAATAAATATAAAAACAGAGGAATTAGAACATTTTCAGTTTTTAACAAAATATTTTCGTTTTTTAAAAACTGAATAAAATATTTTCAACAAATTATTTTTGCTTTTGAAAAATATTTTTTTCTTCATTTTTCAGTTTTTCTAAAGATTTTTTTTTGTAAAAACTGGAAAAAACAAATTTGTAAAAACTGTTTTTTTTGTTGTTGTAAAAACAGAAAAAAAATTATTTTTTAACAAAATATTTTCGTTTTTTAAGAACTGAAGAAATTATTTTCAACAAAATATTTTCAGTTTTTACAAAAAAAAATTATTTTGTTAAAAAAACGAGGGTTATATATAGACCTTATCGTAAAGTCCAGTGGGGTATTTGGCTCTGTTTAAAGTCCAGGAGGTATTCGGATTAATAGTGTAACGACAAGGTTGGATATGAACCAAACTTTTAACGAGGGTTATATATAAAATTTTTTTTAAAGTTCAGGGGTTATTTGGACCTTTTTCGAATTAAGTAACATCTTAAAACTTCATACTTTATCACACATACGAGGATGTTACGTTTATCGTCTCTTTCTTTTCTCTTTATTTTTTTGTTTTCTGGGAAGGAGGATGAGATCAATGAGAAAAAGAACATCTTATCCTCGGAAAGAGGAGGGGCACGAAAGTAAAATCAAACATGGTCCAGTGTCCTAATATAATAGAGTAAGCTGAAATCCGACATTGATATGAAGCTTCACTAACGGCCACACATGGCCTGCACCTCCTACATCACCTTCAAACCCCTTCAACAACTCTATTACTTCACTCACTGCAGTAAGCATTCTTTCAAGTTTCACTCTTCTTTTCATACTCTCCTTTCTGCACCTAGAATTTTTCCCTCCATTCAAGTTAAAGCACATGTCACTCACTTGGAAACAAGATTGTCCTTTGAACCAGAGCAAGAAATATCAGGCAGTAGAACTACTAATGAAAATAGTTCTGGGTTTTCTTCCTTTAGTCCCAAAGATAAGATGTTTGGCATGAAATCTTCAAGAGAAAATTTAGAAAATGGTGGGAAAAGAGTCATTCTAAAAGACAGAAATGCAAAGAGTGGATTAAAACCTAAAAGAAGTAGAGAATTGGGTTCTAATAAGTCCAAGACTGAAACTTTTGAGAAAAAAGTTAGAAAAGATGGTGGTAATAGGGAAAACACGGAAAAGGGGTCAAAGAAGAGTAAAATTGATTCAACATTTAAGATTGGGTTGGATATGTGCTCAAAGAGAGGGGATGTAGTTGGTGCAATTAGGCTGTATGAGTTGGCATTGCAACAAGGAATAGCAATGGGACAGTATCACTATGCTGTTCTTCTCTATCTTTGTGCTTCTGCAGCTACTGGTGTTGTTCAGCCAGCAAAAAGTGGAAGTGGTAGTAATAGGACTTTGAATTCTCTTGACTTGCCCAAGGGAAGCACTTCTGGGAATCAAGTGAAAATCAACTTGACTAATATGTTGAGCATCTCTTCAGATACTCACTGTCAAACTTTAGATGAATTGGTGCAATCTTTCAAGAGCAGCACAGAAGCTTCTAATACAAAAAGTAATCATGGAATTAAAGTGAGTGAAGATGTGAAACAATATGCACTTAAATATGGTTTTGAGATATATGAGAAGATGCGGTCTGAGAAGGTACAAATGAATGAAGCAACCCTTACATCTGTTGCAAGAATGGCAATGGCATTGGGAAATGGTGACATGGCATTTGATGTGGTAAGGCTTATTAAAGAATATGGAATAAACCCGAGGCTGCGATCTTATGGTCCTGCCTTATCTGTCTTCTGCAATAATGGGGATGTTGACAAGGCATTTATGGTTGAAGAGCACATGTTGGAGCATGGTGTCTATCCAGAGGAACCCGAACTGGAGGCACTTCTAAAAGTAAGTGTAGAAGCTGGTAGGAGTGATAAGGTGTACTATTTGTTGCATAAGCTTCGAGAAGGAGTTCGACAAGTCTCACCTTCTACTGCAGATTTAATTGAGAAGTGGTTCAACAGCAAGATTGCTTCAAAGGTTGGGAAAAGAAAATGGGATGAAAGATCCATACGCGAAGCTATTAAAAATGGAGGTGGTGGGTGGCATGGACAAGGCTGGTTGGGTAATGGTAAATGGACTGTATCACGCGCATCTGTTGACTCTGACGGCTGCTGCAAATGCTGTTGTGAGAAGTTGGTGACCATTGATCTTGATCCTGTAGAAACTGAAAATTTTGCCAAGTCAGTTGCTTCTATAGCTGCGCAGAGAGAGAGAAATTCAAGCTTCCAGAAATTTCAAGTGAGTTTTACTAACTGCTCTAATGATTAGGTTATTCTTGGATCATTTGTGTCTCTAGTGAGGGTGAAACAACTGCAGAAATGGCTTGACTATTATGGACCCTTTGAAGCTATTGTTGATGGAGCAAATGTTGGCCTTTACAGCCAAAGAAAATTTAGGCCATCTAAGGTAAATGTTGGATGCCTTGTTAATGAAACATGATATATTCATGACACCCCTGTATTTTCAAAAATTCAGGTCTTCTGTTTTTTTTATCTAATTGATCATTTGCATTCAGGTCAATGCTATTGTCAACGGAATTCGCCAGATGCTTCCTTCAAAAAAGTGGCCGCTGATAGTTTTGCATAATAGACGTATTACTGGAGACAAGATGGATGAACCATTCAATAGAGCTTTAATTGACAAGTGGAAAAATGCTGATGCAATCTATGCAACACCTACAGGCTCCAATGATGATTGGTGAGAGCTGCAATCTTTTATTTCTAGGATGCTTTGTGTATAGTCTGAGTGCCTTGCATTCTAATTCGTTTTCATTTATATTTTGATGGTGAATTAATTTGTTTCTTCAGGTACTGGCTGTATGCAGCTATAAAATTTAAGTGCTTAATTGTGACGAATGATGAAATGAGGGACCATTTGTTTCAACTTCTGGGAAATGACTTTTTCCCAAAGTGGAAAGAACGGCATCAGGTGAGTTCTACACTTCAGAAATATGTCTGCATGAAATATTGAACTTTCGTTCTAATATGCATGTTGGAGGTAGGGGCGGACCTAGTGCATAGACTACGGGTTCCCGGGAACCCAGTAACTCTTGCGTAGACCCTGTATTTATATTAGGAAATTCACTAAATATTGGTAAATATCTGAGTGTGAACCCAGTTATTATTGCATATTAATCTGAAATTACGGTAGGAACCCATAAGCCTCAAATCGTGGATCCGCCTCTGGTTGGAGGTTCAAGAAAGTAACAAGACAGTCATGGCATATTAACTATCTGGCAATATATTCGTTTCTCTTGACTGATGTTTTATTGCATCGATAAAAGGTAAGGCCCCAAGGTAGAGCTGTAGAGGAATTATTTTATTAGGTAAAGGACCCCCAGGGATGTTAGGAGTGAGGGAGAGGAGAAAATTGGTTGCGGGCATCGAATTATGTTTAGGCAGCACAATGGTGACAATGGCCTATTATTGACCATTGGGAAACAACCTCCTCTAGTCGTCGTTGCTTTTTGTTATAAATTGTCCCTCATATCACATCTTAATTTATCCATGAAGCAACATGAGCCATCTTTCTTTAATTAGCTTACTTGATATGGGATACCTCCATTTCATGATGTATATGCTATAAATTCAAATATGCTTGAACGTTTCACAGTTTTCTGATGAAGGAATTTTGTTTTCTTAATTGAAGGTGCATTTCAGTTTCTCTGAAAGAGGTCCAGTACTTCACATGCCGCCTCCGTGTTCTGTTGTAATTCAGGTCATTATTGCCTTCTACTTGATCTGCTTCAGAATATACATAGCAAATAATTTGCTCATGATCAATTTTATGAACCAAAATACAAATATAGGTGGGGCATTCTTCTCGATTTGCACTAATAAAATCAATAGCAGAGATTGAGCACATATAGGAGAAGAACATTATTATGTTGTACTTGCATGTCATTTAATACAACTATCAGATGTAATCTTGTTCCTTATGTCTCCAGGAGTCAGAAAAAGGCTACTGGCATGTACCAATTGTCTCACAACAAGAATCTGAAGAAGAAAGGACGTGGTTGTGCATTAGACGTGCTAATTCACCTTTGGCAAAGCAAGAGTCTTCCAGCATAGACATATGTAAGTGCCTCTTACATGAAAGGTTGACCAGTATCATAAAATAAATGCCTTAGTTCAATCTGACAGAATTGCCTAGTGGTCCAAGGCATCAGATTTAGACTCTACATATTTACTGGAAAACAATCCCCTGTACATCTTGAAAACATTATCTCCAGTCTTACTAATCACCATTCCTTATTTTTGTTTTCTAGCTAGTAAAATTTCAAAAGAGTGACTGTATTTTGCTTAGGATTTGAATGATTGTGATTCTGAACTCAAAAACTTCAGACTCCTAGTTTATTTTTTCAACCTTTCCTTCTCCAAGTCCACAAAATCTCAATTACTTATAAATTGATAGCGGCACGCAAAAAAGGAGGAGGATAGTGGCATGCACACCTTCCACCAAGAAGATAACCTTCCTGTACTGTATATTCCTTCTATCTGTTATTCTTTATGTCCAGCTGCATTAACTTTTGGTAGGATCAAGTTGTCTAAAGTACATTGTGCTATTTCTTTCCTTGGAATTACAAGAATGTGTAATATAGTAAACGAGCATGGCTAAACAGTAAATGGACTGCATGGCATAGCATTTAGCATGCTCTTTTACATGAGCATCACAAACACAATGAAGTAAACTAGGCATAGAGGATATATATGAATGTAAAATCAAACATCTTAATCACAGAGACCTAAACCGTTAAGATGTCAAAGCATTTGATTCTTGGATTAAATTCTACTTGTTTCGTGTTTATAGAGATACCTTGTATGCCATTTCTTTCTTTCAATAGCAATCTTTACTTTGCACACCTTTTCTCAAAGGACTTATAATCATACAACATTTTTTCTGGAATGTTTGTATGCCATGCAGCCAAAAATGTTGGTGATTCCACTCACAAATTTACTTCTGAATTGCACTCACCTCACCACAAGGAAGATTCAAAGTCAAGCACGAGAAGGAAAAATCAAGTTAAGGTGACAGGAAAAATGCATGGCAGCCATGATCGAAATAAGGAGGCACCTGAAGAGATATATAGAAGTCTTAAAAATATTTTACAACCGTCAATATCTGCAGATCATCATTCAATTCTTCCAGAACTGGAGGCTGCAGAGGAGCAAGGAAGTGGCATGATTGATTTCCAGATATAATCTTTTACTCTGGACTTTGGACCTTTTTGACACAAGATAGTGCAAGAACCTAGCTAGATTTGCTTTTGTCGCTTTTGGGCTACTGCAGCCTCCAATCTATGGAAGAGTTTTACCCACTTTCTAGTTGTTAGGTATACCACATACTTGAACAGATCTGCCATCTAGATTAGTTAGATAGGAATTCCCGCCTTGCTGGGGAATTGGCAGGAAAAGAAATGGGAAGGAAAGGCTCGTCTTGGCTCTTGTGATAACAGCACTTTGTACAATTTTTGGCTACATTAATAATAGTAGTTCACATATTCTTTATGGCGAACAATTTTCTTCAGTGTGAGTTGGTGTATTTTTCGTTTCTTTTGCCTCAATCTATGTGTCAGGTGCAACAAGCAATTTGGAATGAGCAAAGATACTCAAGGAAGTTTGAATTTTTCATTCTTTGATTTTTGGAGTTGAGTTCTGAGGGAGCTAGTTCTCTTTAATGTGCAAGATGAAGAGAGAAATTGGGGGCTCGATTTAGAAAGTGGAGGGTTGAAATTAGAAAGAGTAATTAGGGTTAGCGATATAAGCTAGGTGATGGTCGGAATTATTAAAGCCACGTGGACAGCAACAACTCAATAAGTGAGGCACGTGCATAGCCACTTGTAAACAATAAAGGGCACAGATTCAATCTCACACATTATGATTGGACGATTGTCATTAACGGAGGATTACAATCAGTTGGCTATTTCAACATTAACGGAGGATTACAATCAGTTGGCTATTTCAACAGATTCCGATGGAGAGGGGAGTTAGTTAGAAATCTGGTAAATTCTTTTAACTTCTTCTCTTTCTCTCTCTTCTTCCACTATCTTCTTTTTCTTCTCCTACCTTCTATCAATTCTGAACCCTAATTCTCCATTGCAGGTGTTAATGGAGCTTGAAGTTACCAGCTATTAATTATAGTTGCTACTTGTAATTGATTGTTGAATTTCCAATCATTTGTACTATTGTTACCCAATTAATAAAACCTCCCAATTTCTTAATTTCCATCCTTTTCAAATTCAGTTCTTAGACTATTACAACTGGTATCAGCGCCTCTCCTGGCCCAACAACAGACATGACAATAACTGAAATAAGGTCCAAAACAATGGAGGACAATGTGAAGAAGCTGGAGACTCAGTTACAACATCACATAGCTGAAACTAGCAGAAAATCAGAAACTACTGATACAAAAATTGATGATCTAGCAAAGTAGCTAGATTTCTTGATAGAGAAATTGCTTCCCAGCCAGTCGGGTATCTTAAGAAGTGCTCCTATGGAGAATCATCTTGAAGCCTCAGGTGACAGAGTTGGGGGAAATCATGTTGCAACTGCTGTGACATTGGAGAGACCACATCATAATCACTCCAGGGTGGACTTCCCTTATTTTGATGGGGCAGAAGGAGCAGACCCCTGTTTTTGGTTGAGGAAATGTTAGAGAAACTTCCATTACAACCACACTAATGACCCAGATCACAAGCTTGAGGAAGCAGTTCTACATCTCTGTGGTAAGGTTGAAGCTTGGTATTTCTCTTATCACCTGAGTAGAGGAACTGTTAGATGGCAAGATTTTTGTGAAGAACTATGTAAAAGATTCCAAGATGCAAGAAATAGTAAATTCAAATTGATAGGAGAATTCAAAAATATTGAACAAAAGGGAACTGTTAATGAGTATCTAGAACAATTTGAGGATCTGAAGGCATGGGTTTTAATTAGAAACCCTACTATTCCTGAGGAATTTATTTTGGAATTCTTTGTGGAGGGCCTGAAGAAGGATATTAGACATACATTTAAGATGTTAGATCCCTTTACCTTGAGTCAAGCTGTGGAAAAAGCTAGATACCAAGAGAAGGTGATAGAAGTCTGGGATAAAAAGGGGAATCCCAATTGGGGCAAGAGCACATACACCAGCCATTCTGCAAATCCTACTAGTCAGAACTCTAGTACAAATCACAAGAGAGCAGGTTCCAACAATTTTGGCAACTAGAACACTAGAGTAAATGAGTACAAGAGGAATCACTATGTTATCAGTGTCGTGCTAAATACTTTCCGGGATATCATTGCAAACAGAAACAGATCAATGCCATTACTGCGGAAGAACAGGAAGAAGGAATTCAACATGAGGAGACAACATGCCAAGAAGAACCATTAGTGGAGCTACAAGAAGGTGAAGTGATGGATGAAGCGATCAGCTTAAATGCCCTTTCTGGTACTGAGGTGCCCAACACAATCAAACTTAAGGGAGAATTTAAGAGGAATCAAATAACTATCCTACTTGATTCAGGGAGTACCCACAGTTTCTTGGACCTTGATACAGCTAAGAGGATTAGATGCACCATCACAGACAACAGTCCCATGAGGGTCATTGTGGTCAATTGGAAGTACCTCATGAGTCTACACTGCTGTCCCTAATTCAAGTGGAAAATACAAGAGGTGGAGTTTGAAGATTCAGTGAGACTTATATGACTAGGGGGCAATGATATGATATTAGGGGGGATTGGATGAAGATGCATAACTCGGTTCTATTAGATTTCATAGAGTACAAGGTGGAGGTTTCCCATAAGGGGAAAAGAGTAGAACTTAAAGGCATATACAACTAAGGAGAATTGAAAAGCATATCTGCTACTAGTGTTAAACAACTACTGAAGAAAGGACAAGCAATATGGGCTCACCTGTTTACCTTGTCAGCTGAAGAAGTTGAGCAGGTTGAGGTTGTACTAGTAGCCATAAGCGACATCATTAAGCAATATCCAGATGTCTTTGAGGAGCCCAAAACACTGCCTCCCAGCAGACAGCAAGATCATTTTATACCCTTGAAACCAGATGCAGCACCAGTCAACATCAGACCATACAGGTACAGTTATTTTCAGAAAAATGAGATTGAAAATTAAGTGAATAAGATGCTTCATAATGGCATTATACAGCCAAGCCACTCACCCTTTTCTTCTCTATTACTATTAGTAAAGAAAATGATGGTAGTTGGAGGTTTTGCATCGATTACAGAGAGCTCAATAAAATGACCATCAAAGACTAGTTTTCCATACCATTAGTAGATGATTTAATGGATGAGTTAAGTAGTTCCTGCATATTCTCTAAGATTGACCTAAGAGCTGGCTACCACCAAATCAGAATGGGGAAGGCAGATGTGTATAAGACTACATTTAGAACTCATTTGGGGCATTATAACTTTAAAGTCATGCCTTTTGGGTTAACTAATGCTCCAGCTACATTTCAGGGGCTAATGAACCATGTTTTAGGGCATATTTAAGATAATTTGTCTTGGTATTCTTTGATGACATCCTAGTCTATAGTGCCACAATTCAAGATCACCAAGAGCACCTCAACAAAGTGCAACAGATTTTAAGAAAGGAATAATTGCATGCTAAACATTCAAAATGTTCGTTTGGTCAAGCTAAGGTGGAGTGCTTGGGATATATCATTACTGTCCACAGACCCTATAAAGATAGAAACAATGGTTAATTGTCCTGTTCCCAAAACTATGAAAGCCTTGAGAGGATTTTTGGGTCTTACTAGCTACTATATGACATTTTTCAAGTCCTATGGCATCATCAACAGGCCACTAACCAACCTGCTGAAGAAGAATTCTATTAAATGGAATGTAGAAGTTGAAGTGGCCTTTGAACAACTCAAGCAAGATATGTCTACTGCCCCTGTTCTAGCCCTAGCAGACTTCACAAAAACTTTCATAGTGGAGACTGATGCATGCTCTAAAGGGATGTGGGAGGCATACTAATTCAAGAAGGCAGACAATTGCCTTCTTTAGCAAGGCGCTGGCCCCTAAACATCTGGTACTTTCTACATATGAATTGGAGTATATGGATGTACTGTCAACTATAGATAGATGGAGACATTATCTACAAGGGGCCCATTTCATTATCAGAACTAACCATCACAACCTCAAATACTTGCTGGAACAAAGAGTAACTACTGCTCTCCAGCAAAAGGGACTCACTAAGCTATTGGGGCTAGACTATGAAGTCTAATATAAGAAGTGCACTAAGAATAGAGTGGCTGATGCTCTTTCTAGAAGACTAGAGAAAGACTCTTCCCTTAATGACATCACTAGTGTGAAGCCTACATGGATGCAAGATATAATACAGAGCTATGAACATGACCTTACAGCTCTTCAACTCATTACTATGTTGATAACCACTCCTGGCCGCAGATAAGGTTATACCTTACAATAGGGCATTGTCAGATTTGATCACAAGAACATTGTGGAAAGAACAACCAATCTAAGGAACAAAATATTTGAGTTGTTGCATCAATCACCCTTGGGGGTCCATTCTGGACAACAAAGGACTTATAAGAGAGTCAGTATGGTATTTTTTTGGACTCACATGAAAAATGACAGTTGTAAGTGGGTAGCTGAGTGTGATGTTCGTCAAAGAGTGAAGACTAAAAATATCCACACCTCAGGTCTGCTACAACCATTGCCCAAACTAGACTTACCATGGTTGGACATTGCTATGGATTTTGTAGAAGGTCTGCCGACTTCTGGGTCTAAGAATGCAGTCTTGGTAGTAGTTGATGGGCTGAGTAAGTATGGGCATTTCATTGCCCTTAAACACCCCTATTCAGCCTAGGACATAACTGAGATATTCCTTAAGGAAATTTATAAGTTACATGGGTTGCCTAAATCCATCGTAACTGACAGAGACTCGATATTTACAAGTCAATTTTGGCAACAATTAGTCAAGTCCCTGGATACTAAATTGAATATGACTAGTGCCTACCATCCTCAGTCTGATGGGAAAACTGAAAGACTTAATCGATGTTTGGAAGCTTATATGAGGGCTATGGTTTTCTCAAATACCAAGCAGTGAGTGAAGTGGTTGCCTTATATGAGGGCTATGGTTTTCTCAAATACCAAGTAGTGAGTGAAGTGGTTGCCTCTCGCAGAATGGTGGTATAATACCAACCACCACACATATGTCAAGTCCGCTACATTTGAAGCTCTATATGGGTATCGCCTTTCACAAGTGCCACTAGACTCCCATCTCACCCCACTCACACCCTAATGGGTCACTGTATAGCTCAGAGGTAGAACATGTTGTAGATCTTGAAAGAAAATCTAAAACAGACTCAAGCTCGTATGAAATTCTATGCAGACAAACAACATAACAGATAGAAATCTTCAAGAAGGCAATTTGAGCAGGTTGAGGTTGTACCAGTAGCCATAAGCAACATCATTAAGCAATATCCAGATGTCTTTGAGAAGCCCAAAACACTGCCTCCCAGCATGCAGCAAGATCATTTTATACCCCTAAAACCAGATGCAGCACCAGTCAATATCAGACCATACAGGTACAGTTATATTCAGAAAAATGAGATTGAAAAACAAGTGAATGAGATGCTTCATAATGGCATTATACAGCCAAGCCACTCACCCTTTTCTTCCCTAGTACTATTAGTAAAGAAAAGGATGGTAGTTGGAGGTTTTGCATCGATTACAGAGAGCTCAATAAAATGACCATCAAAGACAAGTTTTCCATACAATTAGTAGATGATTTAATGGATGAGTTAAGTGGT